>CM061041.1:11185094-11457336 GCA_030762985.1 Adelphocoris suturalis | reverse complement strand
GGTGTGGTGAAATCCACCCCCTCTTGTCAACAGCCCTTTTCAGGGCTACCAAAAAGAGGTAGATACAACACAAAAAGATTCTACTGCTTTCTACCAGAACTTCTCTCCACACAGATAGCCTTTCGTAAAGCTCGTAACCGACCGCTGTGGGCACGCCGGTAAATTACTCAGCTCCTCCGCTCTAATTTACCGTCTAAGGAAGCCTTTTTCAAGGCTACGAGGTAGGACCCTGACATCCGAGCATTGGAAAGACGCTATGTCAAGCGAGTCCACCTCCAAAACCCTCTATTTTTCACACATAGAGGCATCGAAACGAGACCAAGCTGTCCGAATACCCACGATATTCGACGCAGGCTTACCCGGCCGATCCGAGTGTCAAATACACTCCAAACGTACAAAAAGCAAAGGATACTTTTCAGTACCTCAACCAAGCTCAACATATTCCCCTTTCAGATGTAAATCTAAGGCCGGAATATTACAAAACAGCTCAGTACCAAACTGATCGAGCCCAGCACTTGCTACGCGAGCCCAGCGCTCCACGCGGCTGCGACACGAACTATCTCCCCTTTCAGTCCGCCAAACCAGTTGACCTTGGCGGATCCGCCCGCATTCCTCGCGGGAATGACCCAGGAGACCAACCCGCATAACCGGGATATAAATGTCCGACTTGGCCTACCTACGCAAATCCACTACAAATGGTGACCCCGCCTTCGAACAGGCTCAACACGGAGCATTTCGTTCCCTCTTATGAAGCTAGTGGATTTCAGGGAACCACTGCGGGCGTGCGACCCCCGCCGGGCCTCTACGCCCCACATCTCACGCAACATCCCTCTACACAAGGTGGTTTTCAAGCACTTTTGGAGGAGATGGGAGATTATCAAAAACCAATCTTCCAAAAGAAGAATATCGATCGTGCACTCGCCGAGTTCGATCAATACTGCGTGCGAAAACACCTGAGAACGCAAAACGAATGCTTCTCAGCTATATACAAGTGGGTACCAGAAGAAATGAGGGAAGCTATCGACTCAGCTTACCTCACGGCACCCCACGCACCCTACGAAGAGGCCAAACAGCGCCTCCAGCGAGAATATGGGTTGTCCTTACAGGACAGGCTCCTCGCACTCGAGGACCCCGCATCTCTCGCCAAAAAACCCAGCACCAAGTACCACGAGATGTACTCGAAAGCTGTGGGATACTTTTCGGAAGCTCTGATCACTCAAAAGTGGATCGAGACTCTCCCCATCGAAGCACGAGGTATGGTCGCAGCTCAGCCTACCACGACCTCCCGGCTCGACCTAGCTGATACGCTACACGCGTACAAAACAGAGAATACTTCTCTGAACATACGAGGAGTAGAATCTACTCCGAAACCCATAAATTCTGGGTTCAAAAAGGCCCTCTCGAAACAAGCTGAGTTCAAACCTCAACCAGTGGAGAGTAAGCCTCACAAACCGACGGCCTATGTCTGTCGAAACCACGCACGTTTCGGTAACGAAACTCGCAAATGTGCAGACCCAGAACACTGCACTTGGAAGACGAAAACGAATAACTGCCAGTGTATCTGAGCCTATACGCCGGCAGTCTACTGAGTATAAAAGGCTCTTTTTCAAGTGCAAACTAAATGGCACTGAATTTCTCATTGACACGGGAGCAGAAGTGAACATTCTGCCCCACAATGTCACAAAAAAATTGGGCTTGAAAATTCTTAAGTCCAACGTTAAGCTCACAGCAGCTAACGGAGCCCCTATAGACACACTAGGGCGAGCTGACACAACAATTAACATCGGCCTCGGGGACATGACCACCGAGTTTATGATCACGAAAGTTGATCTAGCGATCCTAGGTATTCCATTCCTCGAGTCTTGGGATATCGGAATACGGGTCAAACACAAGTACATTTATAAAGATAAAATAAAGTGCTATGCCGATCAAAAAATAGCTGCAGTCATGAACGAAAAATTCACTGACGAACAAATAGCAGCTACTATCCCTCATCGTGAAAATACCCCTCAACCAGAGGACGAAGTCAAGTCAAAAGTACTTTTGACGAAATGCTTTCAGAAGGCATAATTGCACCATCGGATTCCGAATGGGCATCCCCGCTACACTGTGTGCCAAAAAAAGACGGGTCATGGAGAATCACCGGCGACTACCGTTTCCTCAACGCGAAAACGAAGAAAGACGCCTACCCGCCGCCTCACATTCGCTCTTTCCAAGCGAATTTACATAATACACAAATCTATTCGACAATAGATTTAAAATCGGCATATTACCATATCCCGATGCACCCAGATGACGCTCATAAAACGGCAATTATTACCCCTTTCGGTCTCTATGAGTTTAAAAAAATGAGCATGGGTTTGGCCGGAGCGGCTCAAACATGGCAAAGGATACATGGACAGCATCATGCGGAAATTCGATTTCGCATTTGTCTACCTAGACGACATTTTGGTGGCTTCTAAAAATTACAAAGAACACATGAACCACCTCAAACAAATTTTCGACAAACTAGGAGAACACGGACTTCGAGTAGGTTTTGACAAATGCATTTTTTCAAAACCTACCGTCGATTTCCTAGGTTTCACTATCTCTAAAAGAAGGGATAATTCCTAAACGAGATAAAATAGAGGCCATAGAGCAATTCCCTCGGCCAATAGACGTACGAAGCCTACGCAGATTCCTAGGTATGTGTGGTTTCTACCGAGCTTGCTCAAGTAAATTCGCTCACACAGCGCAACCTCTGTATGACTCCATTCAGTCAAACAAAAAAAAATGACAAAATCCCTATCGAATGGACATCAGAGAGAGAAAAAGCTTTCAAACAGCTTAAAACACGCAATGATAAAAGCTACATTGCACAATATTGCTCATCCCCACCCTACAGCAGAGTGGAGAATAGTTTGCGATGCATCCGATACACACATCGGAGCGGCACTGGAGCAGGAAATTACAGACAAACACGGCTCGAAATCTTACCAACCATTGGGATTTTTCAGTAAAGAAATTCCGGAACAATGGAAAAATAAAGCCTCGTTCGACAAAGAGATGTTCGCCGCTTATCAAGCTTGCATTCATTGGCACAATGACTTGGACGGCCGCTCTTCTCGTATTTGCTCAGACCACAAGCCTCTGCTAGGCACAATGCTAAAGAAAAACGCACATTTTTCTAAGATGCGATTGAGATGGCTAACATACATCTCCCAAATGACAAGTGGACATACGACACATACCCGGAGAAGACAACGTCGTAGCCGACGCACTCTCCAGACCTTTCGATCCAGTTGAAATTCAAACAAAGTCAATTTCAACCCAAACTGACGAGGGTCCGTCCGTAGCCGAAATTTCACAAATTACGGCCGCAATAGAGTGCAATCTTTTACTGCACATCTCAAATGCACAGATTCATTCTCCTCCTAACGCAGAGGACAAAAAAAAAAACTCACGCGAGTTGAATTCCCTCAAGGAGAGATTTGGTGTAACCTGGACTTAGGACACCCAAGACCTTATATTCCAAACGAAATAAGGCATGAAATAATCAGCCAAATTCACAATTTGGGACACCCAGGCATACACTCTACAGTGTATAAGGTAAAAACAGAGATATTTTTGGCACGGCCTTCGTGCGGATGTCTCCAACTGGGTTCCGGGCATGCGAGACTTGCCAACGAGCAAAAATCACTCGCTCCGTGAAGCTCCCTTACTCCGAATTTGAAACGGCTACCAAATTCTCCCATGTACACGTTGACATTACCGGACCCTTACCTTTAGCTAAAGGAGGGAAGCGTTACATCCTAATGATGGTCGATAGAGCAACGGGTTGGCTAGAGGCAGTCCCTCTTAACAACATCGAAACGTCCACGATCACAAACGCCTTTATAAATATTTGGGTAGCCTCAAAAGGCGTACCTAAATACATTACAAGTGACCAGGGCACACAATTCGAATCAGACCTATTTCATTCCATTATGGAACGTCTCGGAGTAAAACATACTCACACGTTACCATAACAAACCGTCAACAAACGGAATGGTGGAACGCAGAAATCGATCCTTGAAAGAGGCTCTCAAAGCACAGGGGACGAACATTGGCTCGACGCCCTTCCAAAAGTACTACTCGCCATGCGTACGGCAGTAGACCCAGCAACGGAAACTACACCCTTCCAAAAAGTTTATGGAATTGACGTGCCGCTCCCAGGCGACATATTCGTAACTTCTACGAACATTTCCGAGCCTCTCTTTTTCCGATCTACGCATATCAGGCATAATAATACGAAATATGCCGTCAACATGCCCAAAAATTTAGATACATGTACACATGTCTATATAAGAGTGCCCACACAGCTCTCCTCTTTGCAATGTCCTTACACAGGACCATTCAAAGTTGTTGTTAAAAGAGATAAGTTTTCGGTTACAGTACAAATTGGCGAACACACAAAAAAGGTTCCCAAACAGCAAATCAAGCCAGCTTACACTCTAAACACAGACGAAGCTGTTTCCCTAAGCACAAATCAGGCAGAAAATAAGGAGGAGACTCCCCGAAAATCCGCCAGGGGGCGCGTCCCCTTTACCAAATTCGACGAGAAATGGGTGACTGCGCTCGAAGCAGACCACGCCCACTTTTCTCGGGTAGGAGGAGTGGGAGATATAAATAAGGAGCACCCCGGGCCCGGAGCTCATACCAATCTTGACCATGGCAGCTTCCACTACACAAGAAGACATGTTGACAGAAGAAGTAGAGAATTTCCTCCTTGCGGAGGAAATTCCTACGCCCATCGGCCCGCTCCCGCCTTCACCAGAGAAGAAGGGACCGGCGGACGCCAGCGCTCCAAGAGAGGTGGTTTGGAGAACACCGGCCGCGTTCGCAAAGCCGGCTCCACCCGCTCCGCAGCTGCCCAGGGCTCCACCCGCTCACCAGCTGCCCACGGCTCCACGCAAGTGGATCAGCTCGGGCGACGTCCCCGTGCCTCGTTGGGACGAGATGAGCGCAGCGGGGTGGACGTCACCGGAACCAGCGCCTCCGCAACAACCCAGCCGCGGCCGCGGGCCAAACCCTCGCGGGTTTGGTACCCGTCGGCAGAGCTCGGGCCGGCCACGGACGCCCCGCGGCGCTCGCCGAAAACGGCGAGGCCGGGGCTCACACCAGGCACGGGACGAGAGGCCTGCACCTCCGCCTCCGCCCCAAATGGTGAGGGTTTCGTACGGAGAATTCCGTATGGACCTCCCAGTTCTCCCCAACCGGCGTCGTCGTTAGTAACACGACACGTCTTGGGGGGGCGCCTGTGGTGAAAACCACCCCCCCTCTTTTCAACAGCCCTTTTCAGGGCTACCAAAAAGAGGTAGACATGGCACACAAATGTTCATAAGACGTCGAGTTATAACTCCGTCAAACAAAATATTTCACCAGAGAGAAAATGCGATATTCTCTCCCAAAAGTGAAATATTATCAAATAACATACAAGGCGACCTCCCTAAACACTTACTGGGCGAGAGAGACGCGACAAGTATCTCGAACCAAGTCGCCTTGAATGAGAAAACTCAAACAGACAATCAAATGTCCTCTAGAACTAACAAGGACGGTTCTAGCAAGCCTACACGCCAATCAGAAACTCTGATTGCGCGAGAGACAATAGACGAACCAACCAGGAGGCGGCAAGCAACCACCTCTGGTTCAGAAGCCACCCCGGGGACCCTGTCTCAGCGAGGGACGCAGAGAAGCCACCCCCGGGGACCCCGTCTACACAACGGACGCAGAGAAGCCACCCGAGGACCCCGTCCAACCAACGGACGCAGAGAAGCCACCCCGGGGACCCTGTCCCAGCGACGGACGCAGAGAAGCCACCCCCGGGGACCCCGTCTCAGAGACGGACGCGGGGAAGCCACCCCCCAAAAAGCCAACACAGCTATCATATTCACAGATTCTGAGAAAACAATGTGCGAGCCAATAAGGAAACACATGGTGAACTAATGAAATTAAGCGGACCAATCAGGGGGCGGCAGGAGGCGGCCACCTCCCTATAATTACCCCCCGCACAGAGCCCTCCGAAATTCATTCCACTCACCGCTCTCGACGACTACACTCTACCAGTACGAAGTTTCTACACGCTCTACGCTGACGACCCTTCTGCTCACGAGTTCTTCTCAGAACGGCATTTTTATCGCTCACAACGGCATATCTTCTCTCCTCACAGATCTCGCTTTGGCATCTACGAGTCCAGTGATCCTTTATCCTGCTCATTGCCCAACGTAGTTCTTCTGTCAGAACGCCACCCGGTACATCTATTGATATCCTCATTAGATCGTATGCCCGCTGGGACGTTCAAGACGTGTCGCCCGGGTTTCGTAGCACTAAGCTCGTCACCGACCGCTGGGGCACGCCGATAAATTACTCAGCTCATCCGCTCCTAATTTATCGTCCAAGGAAGCCTTTTTCAAGGCTACAAGGTAGGACCCTGACATCCGAGCAAAGGAAAGAAGCTCTGTCAAGCGAGTCCACCTTCCAAATCCTGCATCCTATACGGAGAGGTATTAAAAACGAGTTAATCAACTCGGGTACATCGATGGAGCGCCGCCCGTCCTACTTCCTCATGCAAGAGGAAGCAGAACACGGCACGGCCGGGAGCCCTAGCCCGCGAAGCGCTCCCTACCCGATACTCGACTCGTCCGCTGGTCCTAGCGACAGACAAAGGCTCGATTCTCGTGAAGAGATCGCTTACTACCTAACGTATCCATGAAGGAAACGTTAGGCCAAGCCTCACACACACAAAAGTTCGAGGATACCTTCCAGACTCGCTCTGAAGTCAATCATCATGATTCGACAAATATATCTGAATATCCACGATATTCTACGCAAGGTTACCCGGCCGATCCGAGTGTCAAACTCACTCCCAACTTGCTCAAAACACAGGATACTTTTCAGTACCTCAACCAAGCCCAGTATATTCCCCCTACAGATATAAATCTTAGGCCGGAATATTACACAACGGCTCAGCACCAAACAGATCGGACCCAGCACGCACTAAGCGAGCCCAGTGCTCCACGCGGCCACTACACGAACTATCCTCAAGTTCCTCCCGCCAAGCAAGCTGACCTTGGCAATTTCGCTCACATTCCTTTCGGAAGTATCACAGGAACTAACCCGCATAATCAGAACATAAATGTCCCACTTGGTCTACCTACACCAAGTCAGACATATATAAATCCACTACAAGCACAATAACGCTTGCAACGAACACATTAATTGATCACGTTCCTGATCGCTCGTCGTCCTCCTAGTAACCAAAACCGTTGTCGCAGAATAGACATCCTAATATGTCTATTATACCTAAATTCCTTATATGGTAGCAGAGCGTGGTTTGGATTATGCACGGCTGACGCCTAGTAGTCCAATCCACTATTTTTTGGGGCGTTAATGTTTCAGAAGAAACATGGCCCGGGGTTCCAGAAGGAATTCCCATTATCACCCTTTGGTATATAAATAATTTCATTGGTCTTTGAATTGTAATTTCTCTCTTATTCCCTTTTTATATTTTATATACCATATTTTCTTTCAATTTTATGCCACCTGAGTGCACAATTTAAGTCCCCTAAGTTGGGCAAATTCTTTTTATACTATTTTCTTTCAATTTTTTCGCCACCTGAGTATTGCTATATGTCAATTACCAGGTTAGTGCGCCATTTAAGTCCCCATAGTTGGGCAATTTAATTTAAAAGTCCCCAATGTTGGGCAAATTAATTTCTATATATATTTTGATTTCCTAAGGTATAAGTCTCCATAGTTGAGCATCCGTTTTGTCCCGATTGTTCAATGAAGATACTTCTTATGAAGCTTCATTGACAATCCAGTTTTAATTTCTATTCCCCCATCCAAAACGCCAATGCAGCTATTTATGATTGAATGAGCATTAGTTCTCAGCTATTCACTATTCCACCCAACTACCATACTTGATCTTCAATCAAGTATGTCTTTAAGGGGAGGAGTGTAACAGAGTTACCTCCTGAGAGGTCCATCAAGCTCCCGTCAGAGCTCCAGAGATAGCGTTGTCGGCGTCCCGTTGAGGAATCAATGGGAAAGACGCGCTGTTCTCGATCGTTTTAGACAGCTGGTTTGGCGTCGGATGGTTTTCTGGTGACAGGAATATCAACCTTCCCCGAACATGGCTCCTTAAAAGCTATGACTAGGGGTGGTATCTCTCTGACGGGATGCCTGTTACTCTCCTCTACCTTTTTATGAGGATTTAGGCCCCCATTGCACCTCTGGGGGGGGGGGGGGGGGGGGGGCACCTAAATTCCTTATACCTTAACAAACCATGTTTATCAACAAATGGAAGGAGTGTGGACAACTTAGAGTCAAACACACCGTTCAGAGTTTCTTCTTGGACCATTGATAGAACCTTGTATTCAGCAAATATAAATTCTTCAGCAGTCAGGTCTTGATGTATTCGCTGATCTTTCTTTACTTTATCGTTATTTTTATATCGATATATCCAACCAACGGTACGCACAATCATTTTGTAATGAGAAAATCGCTGGTAATACCAATTGTGAGTCATAGCTGAAGTCACCATTGACGAAACTACACCCTTTTTCTTTTCGACGTTGATTTCTGCTTCATTAAACTCCAAGCAGCTTCGAGGCCACATATCATCAGAACTCACTAGCCACTGAGGGCCCTCCCACCATTTGGAGTCGAGGAACTTTTTTGGGGAACATCCACGTGAGAGTAAATCTGCAGGGTTTTGGATACTTGGCACATGCCGCCACTCACAACCGGAAGTCAATAAACGAATTTCTCTGATTCTGTTCATTACAAAAACGTCCCAAGGTTCGCTGCGTTGAATCCAAGCTAAAACAGTGGTGGCATCCGTCCAAAAAATAGTAGTTACATCGGAGAGGTTGTAGCCTTTTACTACTGATGCGTAAAGACGAGCTCCAATCAACGCTGCTAACAACTCCAGGCGAGGTATAGTCATACCCTTGCTTGATTTTGTCGTAGGTGCCACTCGAGCCTTAGCAGCAACAAGTTGTACGCTCACATTCCCTTCAGTTTCTACTTGAAGGAAGATGGCAGCTGCATATGATTTCTGACAGGCATCAGAAAACACATGGAGAGACCAATTGGTGTCAGTTGTATTGCTGTTCGCTACCCAACGAGGAATCTTCACTTGAGCAAGTTGGGATACTTCTTCAAACCAATCCAAAAATTTTTTCTTGATACCTTTATCAACTTCCTGTTCCCAAGGGAGTCCAAGTTCCCATGTTTGTTGAATCAGAAGTTTAGGAATCAAAGCAACGGCACAAAAAAAAACCAATTGGATCAAAAATTCGGTGCGCTGCACTCAGCATTACCTTTTTTAGTGATTTTTTCCGTGTTGACTGAAAGTAAGCTGTCAAAATTCACTGATAACGCGTCCTCTTCTTTGTACCACAAGAGACCCAAGACATTAGATGGAGAAAGTGAATTGTTCTCACCTGAAATCTCCCACCCTCTTAGCTCGAATTGTCGATCAGCCATTACTTTAGAGGCAATATCTATGAAAGCTTGAGCTCGGTCTTCATCTTCTAGACTTGCAAGGCAGTTGTCAACATAATAGCTGTTGGCGAGAATTTCGATGAATGAAATTGGCCAATTTGACTTTCCTTCTTCACATAGAGTCTTGACATTATTAAGGTGCAATTTTATACACGATTCTAACAAGAATGGGCTTGGTGATACACCGAAAACCACACGACGATGCCTGAAGTGCTTCAGTACTCCACCATGATCAAGCCAGAGAAATCTCAGGAAATCTCGGTCCTTTTCACACACCCCAATTTGCAAGAAAGCCCGCCTTATATCACCAACCACGCCTACTTTTTTTTAACGGAAACGTGCCAAGACTGATGGAATTTTTTCAAGTAAATTTGGACCTTTCTCCAAGCACATGTTGAGACTGGGATTCCTGTTCTCTCGAGATGAGGCATCAAACACAGGCCGAACAGGGGTGGTAGAGTTAGGTTTAATGACGTGTCTGTGCGGCAGATAGTGACAAGGAAAATTCAGTTCATCCGTTGGCACTTCCTCAATCACCTCTTCTTCTAGCCATTCGTTCAGGAGTCCTTGGTATGCTTCATAATACCCTTCAGCTTTCAATTTTCTAACGGTGGTGTGAAGTCTTTTTACAGAAAGTTGATAGTTGTTAGGAAGTTCGAGATGGTTCTCTATCCAAGGAAGATGTACTTCAAACCGTCCGTTCTCAATGACTGAAACTGTATCCACGAAATGTTGTTGAACAGCAGCTTCTATTTCCATCTTGGACGACTTCTCTGATGGATCCATTATTCCTTGAGTGTCCAAAGTCCACAATTCAGTGATTTTAGCCTCATTGGTCATCATACTAGTCACCACTGTTGCTAAGTTTTCTTGAGTTTTGCTTGATTTAACCTTGAGGGGTGAATCCGGTATTCTTCCTGACAAAGTCCATCCAAGATTAGTTTCCATGGCTACCAGACCGCAGCCGTACTATCCTACCAGTCCAAAGTTTCGCTGCAACATCAGCACCAATCAAAATTTCTATATCAGTAGGCATGCCAGTGTCACTGAGTACCACATTGTGATCTGCAAGTTCACGAATCCAAGGACCATGAATCACAGGTGAAATTTGTCCACAAATTACGGGTTGTCCCAAAACCTCAAATATACAGTGGCAGGTTTGGTCCAACATCGGAAGGTACAAACGAAAAATGTTGTGGTTGGCGATTTCAGTTGTCGCTCCTCCAAACGATGAATGTTGGATTGCTTCCTGTCAACATGGTGTATAACCCATTTCCATTGCCAATGAGGTGAGGATGTAAGATCGGTGAGATGCCGAATCAATTAGTAGTCGAGCTGTGCAAGTACATCCATTTTTACTCCTCACAGAAACCACCAAAGTTTGCATAAGCACTCCACAATGATTCGCAACAGCAGAGAGGGTCTCGTCCTTTGTTACTCTATTTGAAACATTCTGATGAGTATGTTTCGAATCAATGGGTTTTTCGACTTTTGGTGTTTTTTCACACATCAGCACAAAATGTCCTCTTTTGCAAATTATGCATTTTGGTCGATTTCTGCACCGATTAGCAGTATGATTTCTTTGGAGGCAACAGAAACATGCTTTAGAACTAGCTACTCTCTCACGTCTTTTCTCCAGAGTCATATCTTGTGCCGTTTTTCAATCCTGAGAGTTGTGGTTTCCAACACAAAATATACAGCTAGAAATGCCACTGGATTTAGTTGTAGTTAGTAAATCTGTAGACGTAGGTATATTGGATACTCCCTTTTCTTTTTTCTGTACACATGGCTTTGTCCGTGCTCCATGACCTGACTGTAACAATCCAAAACCAGTGCGTGCCAACTCGACCTTTTGTTCTCCTTCCACTTCCACTTGTAGGAACAAAAACAGATTCTCGAGATAATCCTTTGATGTGGCTTCAGGGTTAGTTCTCTTGACGTTAGGTGCACAGTTCCTCTCCCATATCTTGAACATTTCTTGAGATAAACAAGATGACACAAGTGGCATTAGTATTGGGGCACAATTCTCAGATGTGACACCTGAAGTACCTATCTAAGGTACGGAGGTGAGATTGCAACCTATCATACAACATAGACACACCAAGTTTTTCTTTACACTCCGTATTTTGAATGATTAGTTTGAGTAGCTCTCGAATATAGAACTCAGTGAGCAGGTTGTGGTGAATTCCACCACATCAGGTCAACAGCCCTTTTCAGGGCTACCAAAAAGAGGTACTCACGACACAATTACATATAAAAGACGTCGAGTTACAACTCAGCAAAATAACATATTTCGCCCGAGAGAATATGCGAAATATTCACTCACGAACGAAATATTCACAAATAAGCAACAAGCCAAACACCCACTGCAGGAGAAGGGTTCGTCAGGACAACTCACAAAAGTTGTCTTGAAAACAACAGCCCAAGGAAATAATCAATCGACCTCTACGAAATGCAAGGGCGAGGCTGGCAAACCAACTCAGCTATCATATTCACAGATTCTGAGAAAACACTATGCGAGCCAATAAGGAAACACATGGTGAACTAATGAAATTAAGCGGACCAACCAGGGGGCGGCAGGAGGCGGCCACCTCCCTATAAATACCCCGCACGGAGCCCTCCGTATTCATTCCACCTTCTGCTCTCGCTGACGTCTCTTCTCATCTCTCGACGAAGTTTCTACACGCATTCAAGACTCAGAAAGGCATATCTTCCTCTCCTCACAGATTCTCTCGATCTTCTTGGCATCTACGAGTCTAGTCATTGCACTACTCATTGCCCAACGTAGATCTCCAGTCAGGGTACCACCCGGCACGTTTAAGACTTCGTCTAAAACGTCGCGTCCGCAGGGATACCTGAGTCGTGTCGCCCGAATCTTGCAGCATTACGCTCTTGGTTGTCCGCGGGGCACGCCGGGAAATTGCACAGCTCATACGCTCCAATTTACCGTCCAAGGAAGCCTTTATCAAGGCTCGGAGAGGACCCCGACATCAAGCTGGGAGAGAGCTTTGTCGAGCGAGTCCCTCCTCTTCATAAATCCTTCATCCGAACGGAAAGGTATTTTTTTATCGAGTAAGCACACTCGGATATTTCGATGGAGCGAAGCCCCTCTTACTTCCTCGGGTTTGAGGAAGAAGAGCTTGGCGATGGAACGGGCATCGGCCCCGCTCCAGCTCCTTATCCGAAACTCGATTCTCACTCAAAACGTAGTGACAAACTACTCGGGCCAGCTCCGCGCCCAAAGCTCGAACCTCTCGACGAGATCGCAGCTTTACCTAATAAACCCACAAAGAGTTTGTTAGCTACTCCCTTACACACACAAGGGATCGAGGATTCTTTTCAGAACCTCTCGGAGGGTAGTTCTTACGATCCTACCCATATACATGAATATACTAAATATTCCTCTCACGATCGCACCGCCGATCCAAGTGTTAAACACACTCCTATCCTGCATACACCGCACGGACCAAAAGGTACTTCCCAGTACCTCAATCAAACACATTCCGTTCCTCCTACAGATGCAAATCTGAGACCGGAATATTACACAACGGTTCAGCACCCGAATACGCATTTCCAAACAGCTCGAACCGAACCTGGCGCCCCTCGCGGCCTACCAATGAACGAACCACGAGGTTCAACCACCCAGCCAAATGTCCTTGACAATTTCGCTCACATTTCCTTCGGAAATAATACAGTGACTAACCCGCATAACCAAGATATGGGTACTTTTCACAATGTCCCACTTGGTCTACCTACACCAAGTAGAACATATATAAATCCACTACAAATGGTGACCCCGCCTTTGAACAGGCTAAACACGGAGCAATACGTTCCCTCTTATGAAGCTAGTGGATTTCAGGGAACCACTGCGGGCGTGCGACCCCCGCCGGGCCTCTACGCCCCACACCTCACACTTCAACCCTCTCCACAAAGTGGCTTTAAAGCACTTTTGGAGGAAATAGGTGACTATCAAAAACCTATTTTTCAGAAGAAAAATATTGATCGAGCTCTCGCAGAGTTCGATCAGTACTGCATTCGCAAGCATTTGAGAACACAAAACGAGTGTTTCTCCGCCATTTACAAGTGGGTACCTGAGGAAATGAGAGAAGCTATTGACTCAGCGTATCTCACGGCACCCCACGCACCTTACGAAGAGGCTAAGAAACGCCTAACACGAGAATATGGGTTGTCTATGCAAGATAGACTCCTCGCACTAGAGAATCCTTCATCTCTCGCCAAAAAACCCAGCACTAAGTACCATGAAATGTATGCTAAAGCAGTTGGGTACTTTTCGGAGGCATTGATCACACAAAAGTGGATCGAAACTCTGCCAAACGACGCACGGGGTCTCGTCGCAGCACAAGCAAGCACGAGCGCCCGGCTTGACCTGGCCGACACGCTACACGCGTATAAATCAGAAACTCCTTCCCTTAATATTAGGGGAGTCGAGTCAACCAACAAAACAAGCACTTCAAGCCCTAAGAAGTCTGTTACACAAAAAACTGAGTATAAACCTCACAAACCTAACGTCTACATCTGCCGAAACCACACTCGTTTCGGCACAGAGACACGTAAGTGTGCGGATCCGCAACACTGTGGTTGGAAACCAACCGTCTCGAAGTCAAACAAAAAGGCTGCAGCTATTAGCCAGCCAAAACATAAAATAGTTTCGAAGGAAACTACACCAGAACCGGTACCCAAAAGTACCGTTCCCACTTCAGACAACGAGTGCTCGGAAAACGAGTAACTGCTAGTGTAGCAGAGCCTATACGCCGGCAGACCAAAGATTTTAAACGGCTCTTTTTCAAGTGTCAACTTCACGGCACCGAATTCCTCATTGACACGGGAGCAGAAGTGAACATTCTGCCCCAAAATATCACTAAAAAGCTGGGTTTGAAGGTTCTCAAAACCAATGTCAAGCTCACAGCTGCAAACGGCGCCCCAATCGAAACATTGGGACGAGCCAACACAACGATCAACATCGGTCTCGGTGACATGACCACCGATTTCATGATCACAAAAGTCGACCTAGCCATCCTAGGTATTCCCTTCCTTGAGTCCTGGGACATCGGGATCAGGGTCAAACATAAATACATTTATAGACAAAAAATGAAGAGCTATGCCGACCAAACAATAGCAGCTGTCATTCAAGAGAAATTCTCTGACGAACAAATCGAAGCGGCTATTCCTCACTGGGACAACAGCTCAAGCTCAGAGAGCACCCAAATTATTGAGGACAAGAACATAAACTCAATAATCGAAATTTATAAACGGCAAATGGACAAGCTCCAGGGAAAGTGGAAGGAAAACGGGGTTTACCACCGTATAACTACCGAAGGCTCACCTGTACACTTCCGAGCAAGGCCTATGGCGGGTGAAAAAAGATCCCAAGTAAAGAGCACTTTCGATAAAATGCTCGCAGACGGCATAATTGCCCCATCTGATTCCGAATGGGCATCACCCTTACACTGCGTGCCGAAAAAAGACGGGACGTGGAGGATCACAGGAGATTATCGTTTCTTGAACGCTAAGACAAAGAAGGACGCCTATCCTCCACCCCACATACGCTCTTTCCAAGCAAATTTACACAATACACAAATCTACTCAACTATAGATTTAAAATCGGCATACTACCACATCCCGATGCACCCCGACGACGCTCACAAAACAGCCATTATCACCCCTTTTGGCCTGTACGAATTCAAAAAGATGAGCATGGGGTTAGCCGGCGCTGCCCAGACTTGGCAACGCTACATGGACAACGTCATGCGAAAATTCGAATTCGCGTTTGTCTACCTAGACGACATTTTGGTTGCTTCCAAAACCTACTGGAACATTTGGAACACCTCAAAAAAATTTTTGACAAATTAGGAGAACACGGGCTCCGAGTAGGGTTTGAGAAATGCATTTTTGCTCAACCCACCGTAGACTTCCTGGGTTTTACTATCTCAAAACACGGGATAACCCCTAAAAGAGACAAAATAGAAGCCATTGAACAGTTTCCACGACCAATAGACGTACGAAGCCTACGCAGATTTTTGGGAATGTGTGGTTTCTACCGAGCTTGCTCCAGTAAATTCGCACACATGGCTCAGCCCCTATACGACGCCATTCAATCAAACAGGAAAAATGACAAAACACCGATTGAATGGACACCTGAAAGGGAAGAAGCTTTCAATAGCTTAAAACAAGCAATGATCAAAGCTACATTGCATAACATAGCTCATCCTCACCCTACAGCGGAATGGAGGATAGTGTGTGATGCGTCCGACACTCACATCGGAGCAGCTCTGGAGCAAGAAATAACAAACAAGGATGGCTCAAAGACATACCAACCATTGGGTTTCTTTAGCAAAGAAATTCCTGAACAATGGAAAAATAAAGCCTCCTTCGACAAAGAGATGTTCGCCGCGTATCAAGCTTGCATACACTGGCATAACGACTTGGACGGACGCTCTTTCCACCTATGCTCAGACCATAAGCCACTGCTAGGCACAATGTTGAAGAAAAATGCTCATTTTTCTAAAATGAGACTAAGGTGGTTGACATACATATCACAGATGACAAGTGATATTCGACACATACCCGGAGACCAAAACGTCGTGGCAGACGCGCTCTCCAGACCGTTTGACCCGGTTGAAATTCAAACCAAGTCAATTTCAACTCAGACAGACGAAGGCCCGGCAGAAGCCGAAATTTCGAAAGTAACGGCCGCAGTCGAGTGCAACCTTTTACTTCACGTACTAGAAGCACAAGAGAAATCTCCTCCCACGTCAGAGGACACACGGAAACTTACAAAAGTTGAGTTTCCACAAGGAGAGCTATGGTGTAACCTAGACTTAGGACACCCCAGGCCTTACATACCGAAAGACATGAGACACGATATAATCAGCCAAATTCACAATTTGGGTCACCCAGGTATACACTCTACAGTATACAAGGTGAAACAGAGGTATTTCTGGCACGGACTATGCACAGACGTCTCAAACTGGGTAAGAGCATGTGAAACTTGCCAACGAGCCAAAATCACTCGCTCTGTTAAACTGCCTTACTCAGAATTCGAGACAGCCACGAAATTCTCTCATGTCCACGTAGACATAACCGGGCCATTACCCTTGGCAAGAGGACGAAAACAATACCTTCTCATGATGGTAGACAGAGCGACAGGTTGGGTGGAGGCTGTCCCCCTAACTAATATTGAGACGTCCTCTATAACTGACGCATTTATTAAAATTTGGGTATCTTCCAAAGGAGTTCCCAAATACATTACTAGCGACCAAGGAGCCCAATTCGAATCAGCTCTGTTTCAATCGATAATGGAGCGTCTAGGGGTAAAACATACCCACACACTGCCATACAAACCTTCAACAAACGGCATGGTGGAGCGTAGAAACAGATCACTGAAAGAAGCGATCAAAGCTCAAAACGAAAATTGGCTCGACGCACTACCTAAAGTACTACTAGCAATGCGTACAGCGGTGGACCCAGCGACGGAAACAACGGCTTTCCAAAAAGTCTACGGGATAGATGTACCCCTTCCAGGGGATATATTCGTTACATCAACGAATATTTCTGAACCAATATTTTTCCGCTCCACCCATATAAAGCATAATAACACCAAATACGCTGTGAATATGCCCAAAAACTTGGATACATGTTCACACGTCTATATAAGAGTGCCTACTCAACTCTCTACATTGCAATGCCCATACACAGGGCCTTTCAAAGTGATAAAACGAGATAAAGTTTCTGTCACAGTGCAAATTGGCGAACAAACAAAAAAAGTTCCCAAACAGCAAATTAAACCAGCATATACTCTGGATACAGAAAAAACAGTGTCACGAAACTCAATTAATACAGAAAGGCAGGAGGAAAATCTCCGAAAATCCGCCAGAGGGCGCGTCCCCTCCAACAGATTCGGTGAGAGTTGGGTGACCACGCTCTGCCAAACTGCCCACCCCCGACCTACCCTCCCCGCAACCAGCCCTCCGCGGCCGCGGGGCCAACCCTCGCGGGTCTGGTACCCGTCGACAAGGTGCGGATCGGGGGAGACCAAACCCCGACGCCCGTCGCAACCGACGGGGCCGGAGGTCCCCTCCAAGGCGAGGACGGCCGGTTACTCAGCAACCTCCGCCCCAACTGGCAAGGGTCTCGTACGGAAAATTCCGTGTTTCCCTGCCAGTTCTTCCCCGAGCACGTCGTCGTTAGTAACACGACGTCTTGGGGGGGCGCCTGTGGTGAATTCCACCACATCAGGTCAACAGCCCTTTTCAGGGCTACCAAAAAGAGGTACTCACGACACAATTACATATAAAAGACGTCGAGTTACAACTCAGCAAAATAACATATTTCGCCCGAGAGAATATGCGAAATATTCACTCACGAACGAAATATTCACAAATAAGCAACAAGCCAAACACCCACTGCAGGAGAAGGGTTCGTCAGGACAACTCACAAAAGTTGTCTTGAAAACAACAGCCCAAGGAAATAATCAATCGACCTCTACGAAATGCAAGGGCGAGGCTGGCAAACCAACTCAGCTATCATATTCACAGATTCTGAGAAAACACTATGCGAGCCAATAAGGAAACACATGGTGAACTAATGAAATTAAGCGGACCAACCAGGGGGCGGCAGGAGGCGGCCACCTCCCTATAAATACCCCGCACGGAGCCCTCCGTATTCATTCCACCTTCTGCTCTCGCTGACGTCTCTTCTCATCTCTCGACGAAGTTTCTACACGCATTCAAGACTCAGAAAGGCATATCTTCCTCTCCTCACAGATTCTCTCGATCTTCTTGGCATCTACGAGTCTAGTCATTGCACTACTCATTGCCCAACGTAGATCTCCAGTCAGGGTACCACCCGGCACGTTTAAGACTTCGTCTAAAACGTCGCGTCCGCAGGGATACCTGAGTCGTGTCGCCCGAATCTTGCAGCATTACGCTCTTGGTTGTCCGCGGGGCACGCCGGGAAATTGCACAGCTCATACGCTCCAATTTACCGTCCAAGGAAGCCTTTATCAAGGCTCGGAGAGGACCCCGACATCAAGCTGGGAGAGAGCTTTGTCGAGCGAGTCCCTCCTCTTCATAAATCCTTCATCCGAACGGAAAGGTATTTTTTTATCGAGTAAGCACACTCGGATATTTCGATGGAGCGAAGCCCCTCTTACTTCCTCGGGTTTGAGGAAGAAGAGCTTGGCGATGGAACGGGCATCGGCCCCGCTCCAGCTCCTTATCCGAAACTCGATTCTCACTCAAAACGTAGTGACAAACTACTCGGGCCAGCTCCGCGCCCAAAGCTCGAACCTCTCGACGAGATCGCAGCTTTACCTAATAAACCCACAAAGAGTTTGTTAGCTACTCCCTTACACACACAAGGGATCGAGGATTCTTTTCAGAACCTCTCGGAGGGTAGTTCTTACGATCCTACCCATATACATGAATATACTAAATATTCCTCTCACGATCGCACCGCCGATCCAAGTGTTAAACACACTCCTATCCTGCATACACCGCACGGACCAAAAGGTACTTCCCAGTACCTCAATCAAACACATTCCGTTCCTCCTACAGATGCAAATCTGAGACCGGAATATTACACAACGGTTCAGCACCCGAATACGCATTTCCAAACAGCTCGAACCGAACCTGGCGCCCCTCGCGGCCTACCAATGAACGAACCACGAGGTTCAACCACCCAGCCAAATGTCCTTGACAATTTCGCTCACATTTCCTTCGGAAATAATACAGTGACTAACCCGCATAACCAAGATATGGGTACTTTTCACAATGTCCCACTTGGTCTACCTACACCAAGTAGAACATATATAAATCCACTACACAGGTCTTCACGTCCGAAACGCTCTTTAAGGGACCTCACTACAGAAGCGTAGGTTTCCTGTAGCAAGGTAACTATCTACAAGCTCCTTGGCGGGCGAATTTTCGATCATGCATTGCGTTAGGTAGCCAAGCTTGTCATTGTCATCCATGGTCGAATCTTCGTCAAATTTCGAAAATTGAGACCAAAAGGGTAACCAATCTTTTAAATCCCCGCCAAACTTCTGCAGTTGCAATATAGGTAATTTATTCTTGCATTTGCTTCTATTTACAGAAGAACCTTCCGAATTTACACTACCTTGTACTGATCGGCCATCAACTTCTTGAGGAGGATTCACGACCTTACCTACAAGTGCCTTATACTTGAAATAACTTAAAAGAATTTCATCAATTTTATCCTGCTCATCATTAAGATCCGATTCTCTCACACCTTCAATACTCTCCAATGCTGTCATGATGAGCGCATTTCTCTCTTCCATTTCCGAATTTTTAATCGTGAGTAGCTCAATAAGCGAAGTCGATTCAATAACATCCTGCTCCGTGATCTCCTTCTTCAGCAAAATATCAATTTTCTTACAGATGTTGGTGAAAGAACGCCGAATCCTCGAACGCTCGCACTTCAACTTACTAAGATCCGACATAATTCAGTTCACGAACAATCACTAAAACTCGCGAGAAGGTTTTCAAAACGCGTCACGAACCGATTCTGACCAGATTAGCTTTCCACACGGTCCTGTCACGGTCGCCAGATGTCAGGAATTAAAAAAAGAGACCTTACGAATTCCCGAAAATACTTAATTTATTCTAATCTGGTCAAATGATACAATATATCGGAACATTACACACACGAAAAATTACGGAACAATGATTTTCTGATACAATAGTTTAGCAGTTGCTTAGTGACCAATAATGCCAACGTTCATATCCGAAAATCGTAAGCTGACTAGAAAAAGTACGTAGGTAACTACAGACACGAAATTTCTCACACATAGTAATCAACTCCGACGGCAACTATTTCAATTAGCTATAGGCAACTCCGAATTTCTTACTTAGTAATGGGATGAATTTGAGAAATTTATTTGGAGGAATGAATTTGAAAAAATTAATCAAGTCCAAAGCAATAGTATCAATTAAATAGAATGTGAGGCCGCGCGGCTTGATTGTGGTGTGTACAGCCTTCACTTATTTCAGCTTACTTGGCCAGATATAATAGACAAGAAAACCTTGGAATCCCGAAATAGCAATGAAAAAGACACCACCTAACCGTCGCACAGTGGTCAAAAACTAAAAAAACCTGGTGGAAACTCTCGAAAGCCCTGAACTTATGTTTTCCAATGTGCTGAACCACGGGAAAAATATCAAAAAAATTCTGGAACCAATCGTTTTCATGACATCGACTAGTTTTGGACTAGGATTAGGATAGTGAGGAGACCCGGTCCATTTGAGATTTGGTAGAGGTACCTAACTTCCAGCAAGCACTCAGCCAACTCATTCTTCCTAAAAACACCTGACTGGCTTCTTGAAATACCCTCTGTTTAGGAGCTTTTCTGAAGCAAGTGGATAAGGTTCCTCAGTCTGCCTCTAGGGTAGGTTGGGTTGGTGGCATTATTAAAGGAGGATCTAGCCCCCGCGTTCCCGGTATGT
This sequence comes from Adelphocoris suturalis, assembly GCA_030762985.1. NCBI lineage: Eukaryota > Metazoa > Arthropoda > Insecta > Hemiptera > Miridae > Adelphocoris > Adelphocoris suturalis. The sequence continues at coordinate 11,436,325 of CM061041.1, read as the reverse complement.
CCCTTGATACCAGCGCTTCCTATCGGTTATAATGAGAAACTCATACCTCCCGCTCCGCATTTCCTACTGAATGGTGAAGTACTGTGATTGTCTCCTGAAACGATAGTTGAGTCCATGGAAGAAGAGAAATTTCTCTTCTTCCATGGTTGAGTCATAGCTCTCAGGTTAGGTTAACGGTCTCATGAGATGAAGGTCGTGGGTCCAAATCCTATTGACTGGTCACTTTTTTTTTGCTCGTACAACTCCGGAAATATACTTCTAAAACGTCATTCTGACCTGCATGTCCAACTAATTTGAATTTTCACTAAGGGATTGACTACTTGATGTTATGTATTTTTGAGATGCGAACTTGCGAGCATCCAGATCACCAAATTATACACTTTATTCTGACCTAAATATCCACTAATCTGCATTTTTACTAAGGGATTGACTACTTGATGTTATGTCTTTTTGAGATTCGAGCTTGCGAGCATCCAGACCACCTAACTATACACGTTCTGATCTACATGCCCAACTAATCTTAATTTTTACTAAGGGATTGACTGGTACAAGATGACACGATGGGGATAAAAGTAAATAGTGGAGACAGTAAACAGAAACAGCGGAGCGTGAGGTAGAAGTTTCTCATTATAACCGCTAGGAAGCGCTGGTATCATGGGACATACCCTCCTGGATTATAAGCTCTTGTAGTCTCCAACCTGACAGTAATAGGTATGTCAGGTATCACTCCCAGGGGTGGGAGGGTGGTGCACTCACACACAGACATCTCATTCTACCTAAAAACACCTCATTGGCAGTAATTTCAAATTTTTCTCCAAAATCCAGTACTGCTTATTTTAGCGAATTTTCGTAAATAAATGAACTGTAGCAATGGCTCGGAATATTACAAAATTAAAATTTCTGAATTTATATATATATATATATATATATAGTATATATATATGTATACATATATATATTTATATATACGCATTTATTTATTTACGTGTCCTTTCAGACGATAACTCTCTTTAGGATTGAGATATAAATTCCTTTCGTACGTCAAAAAATCAAGCATTTCAAACGAAAGGATGAGATCGTTGGCCAGCACTTTTGAGCACATTAAATTGTTCAAATTTCAAAAAATGTGTTAAATAATCAGTAATCACTAAAAATGATTGAAAACGTCTAAAAATCGTTAAATTTATATTTTGTTTTGTAGAATATTGCTCAAATAAAGTTTATTGATCATAAAATACAACATTAAAAAATGTATGTACAAATTAGGTATGCTGAAAAATGTACTTAAAAAAATCACTTAAAATGGCTAACAACGGCTAAAAATCATTAAATTTATAGTTTTTGGTAGAATATTGCTCAAATAAAGTTGATGAACTATCAAATAGAACATTACCAAATTTATGTACAAATTATGCTGAAAAATGTACTTAAAATTCATTAAAATTTGCTAAAAAATCGATAAAAACTGCAATTAAAGCTAAAAATTCAAAACCTCTATTTGAATAGGAGATTATTATTTAGAATAAATTTTTTGCCATAAAAATAATAGTTGACAAGTTCCTCGACCCAAAAAGCTCCAATTTTAAAACAATTTAACATTATACAACTTACGAAACAAACTTACGAAAATTCGCTAATACAATCATGCTGCGTGACTGGAACATGAATATCCCCGGCCATTTTTAAACAGATTAATACCTACATAATAGATTAAAATGTCAAACAAACAAACCTGCAAAGGTAACCAGGGGTCAAGGTAAAATGTCCTCAAACGAAATAACGCATTTCATGCTTTTTAAAAAGTTTTTGAATCACAAAAATCGACATAACTTTCCAATTGGCACGTATTGGCAGCTGATCAGAACGGATTCTGAAAGCCAAATAGGTTGCGAAGCTACGAAAAAAATAAAAAAAATTTTGAAGTTTGAAGTTCATTGAAGTTAATAACGAAAACCCCAAGAAAATCATCTAAAAAAAAAAAAAAAAAAAAAAAAAAAAAAAAAAAAAAAAAAAAAAAAAAAAAAAAAAACAGTTGAGTTCGAGCTATTTTTTCAACACTTGATAATGGTTGGAATATTTCAGGCTCTTAATATATTCAAATAATTACCTTCTAGTGAGTGTATCCATCCCTAAAACTTGACATAAACTTCTTCACAAGAGCGTTGGACTCGAACTGACCAAACGCTCTCTTCCGCTCTCCTGGCGTGGAGCGGGGGGTTTTGCATTCGGTTTTATTTTGCTTCTTGATTTCTTGTTTACATTTTTTACCCGCAGACCAACGCTCGCTTCTTGCCTATCGCGGTTAGGTACCGGCGCCCAGATTAGTTTGTGTTTTTGGTTCGTTTTTCTTTCCATTGTATTTATGATGATGAATGAGGAATTGATGATAGTCAATAATGAATTTTGTTATGATTTATTGTTTGAATTATGTGAATTATTTATTGTTGAATTTGTAAATGATATTCATAATATTTACCTGTTATTGTGCAATACTTTACCTGAAAGCAGAATTTCGATGTATTTTGAAATGTAGTCCATTTACCTATCTTGTAAAACAGATAATCACTCAAATTCAAGGATCTTTAGAGTGAATTTCATCATCTTATTTTGAAAATACAAACATTAAAAAAAAAGACGGGTTTCAAGGCTGGATTCGGCTGATTTGTGACAGATTTTTAAATTTAGTCCATTATCCTACTTTGAAATTATCATATATTACTCAAATTCTCGGTATTCTACGTTGAATTTTGAGATCTAGTCCCTTCACTTATGTGGTAAACACCAAAAATAACTAGAATTCAATTTTGCTCCCTCACTCATCTTTGTATTCGTGCAGCAAGTAGACAAAAATTAGGTTTTGTGAAATTGCATGATGAATATAAATTAGAATAGGTACCTATCGAGGTATTAATATTGATTGAATAGGTACGTGAATATTATTATTTCATATTCAAAAATAATTGAATAATATGCACTTCTATATAAGTATTGAAATATTCATATTCTTTGAATGTAATTCCTATATTCATAGTTTCGAGTATAAATTTTGAATAATCGTAGCCAAAATATGAATACAAATTTATTAATATAGGTAGGTACCTACAAAGAAATTCAACTCTAAATAATAAAATATAAAGGATAAATACATATTTGTATTTTCGGATATTTGTTTGCTCATCTCTGATTGTAGTTAGGAAGGTACGAGGTTGGTAGATACTACCTAATGAATATTACGGTTCAGTGCGTCAAACTCTTCCAGTTGTTTTCACATGAATACAAAGGTTCCAACTATACAAACTAATTATTACCATGGACGTTCCTATAACAAATGAAAATAAAACCCCACCTAACACTTTGATAAAGTATACTTTGATAAAAGAGGAAGAAGCAGTAAGTACAAAAAAATGTTCGAAAGACGGCTCGGTAAGCGGGTTCGTACGCGCGCGCGGATGAGGTTTGTTGCTGGGCGTCGGCGTCGCCAAGGCACGCACCCCTCAAATACACTCTATTTTTCCTGGAACAACGTTTTTCGCTCCCATTTCTCACTTGCGGCCACTAATTTTCAGAATCAAAATTTCATGCCTATGCCATCATACACTTGAATTGTTTCCAAACACGGGATATTAGCGATTTAAAAAAAAAAAATAAAATAAAATAAAATAAAATAAATTAGCAATTAAAATTTTAAGTCAAAATTTCAACAACAAAATTTTTTTTTAAACAAATATGATCGCTCGAAAGGTTTACTCGTCCTGATAATGATTCTGAAGCCAGATTTAAAAAAATGTGTACTCAAGTTGAGATTTGCCCGATAAAGTTTCATCCGACGCTAGCGCCATCCGTTATCTGAGAATCACACTAAACACCCGTCCCCTTTAGCCTTAAAACTATGAAATAAATGCGAGGTGAACGGAGTCATGTTTGAACATTCTCTATACACCTAAGAAACTCGGGCGGCTAATTTGGCCTTTGCCTTTGGTTTCCCCACAGCAGATATCTCATTCCAATGACTTAATGGATCATATGTTTTTCCCGAATTCAATATATACAGATCCACCTCAATTTGAAATACATGATACATGTAGGTATTCCATTATCCTTAGCTACAAACTGATGTGGATTGGTAACAAGTAGGGTAAATCCGTTGTGTTTTACCAATCCGTATCGACCAGCTAAAAATTTCGCAACGCGAATTTTCGACTGACCTCCTGCTCTAGAACCATCCATTTTAAAAACTCAAGAAACTAATGTGTAATTAAATACTCGTAATTACTGACGTGTTCTGGTTTTAGATTGGTGTCGCTGGTCTTAATTACTTTCATAATTTCCCGAGAATCAGCACCGTTCCCCGCAACTGCTTCAGGCTAATTAGCCAATAAATGAAGGTCCGTTAAGAGAAAACCAATCAAAACAGAATATAAATTATAATGCCTTCAAGCATATTATCAATAGAAATACCTACCTATGTTGAACGATGCTTGTATGTTTATTCTAGAATAGATCTATTGCGTTTTTCGAACCCCATTGATTGTTACGTTTAGGCTTTCTAGCGAATTTTCTAAAGCTATTTCAGTGGCTCTGAAAAATTTAAAATCAAAATTTTCGAAAAAGTTCTTCATTGAAATCCAGTTTGAGACATTTTGAAACGAATCCTAGAGTTTAACGCTTTTTCATATGTATATGTTTCTTATGTTTGATGTGTCATTCGAGACGATAACTCTCCTTAAGATTGAGATAAAAATTACTTTCTTGCGCCAATAAATCAAGCTTTCCAAACGAAAGGACAAGGTCGTTGGCCAGCACTTTTTGAGCACGTTAAATTGGTCAAAATTCAAAAAATGTGTTTAAAAAATCACTAAAAATGACTGAAAACGTCAAAAAAATCGTTGAATTTATATTTTTATCAGAATTTTAGTGAAAAGAAGCTTATTGACGATGAACTAAAGCATTAAAAAATTTATTCACAAAATTATGGTGAAAAATGTTCATAAATTCCATTAATATTTGCTGAAAAATCAATAAAAATACTGAAAAAATTTTAAATATCCAAATTCTGTTATGAATCGTCGAATATGATTTAGAAAGAGTTTATTTGCCTTAAAATTGGTGGTTAACAATTTCTTGGTACTCGAATTGCACAAATTTCAAAACAATTCAACATGATAAATACGATAATTGACGAAAATTCGCTCATTCCATCATGCTGCATGACTGGAACTTTTTGTGGTATAGGTACGCACTGTCAGTACCTATGTGTGGATATACAAGTTGTCCCACACCTGATTGGTAAAAACTTCAGGGGTCAACTCTAGAGCTCATTTCTTATCGTGATTTCCTCAGAGGGATTGTTTTTAAACAATATTCGTTTTTGATTGATTTAATTTTTTACATTTTGTTTTCTTTGGATTTTCTACTTCATGACATTAAAATTACGATAAGTCCTTGCAGAATAACTGTAAAATAAAAATTGAGGGCACCAAATTATCAAGCATAAGTGTACATGCTAGATAAATTGATATTTTGCTACGGATTGAAATAGTAAGAAGAGCAAAAAAGAACGTACCTAGAGGCCAGCATCCCAGCTGGAATTCCAGTCAAGAAATACCCGTAGAAGAACATGCTTGACACCACTCCCTTTTCGGCAGTTGTCCAGTTGACCGTCTGGAATAATACGAAGCTCATACATGCCTATAACTATTTATTTCATCCTGATTTATGAATTCTATTTTAAATGTACAAATGAATGGAATCAATGAAGCAGAGCGAATAACAGATTAATGTGTGACACCTTTAGTGCATCGCTGTGACAGAGACCTAATGTCACCTATTAAAAATTATCAACTGTTTTGGGGATTTTAGAAACTCTGTTTAAATATTTATGTATTTAAGTTTAAATGCAGTTATATAAACCGTCGATCAATCAGCTTGGGCAGCTGAAACGAGAAAACTGAAATTCGATGACCCGGAGTAGCTGACTTTTGGAATTTTTATTTTTATTGCAACGCCTAAGTTTCCAATTAAACGTTGAAAAATGTCCCTAAAAATGTGATCAAATTTTGTCTTCAACAATTTTCCTGTACGCAGTAGATATTCTTAAACAATTTTTACGTTCAAAAATACAATATTCGTAATTTTTCTATACATTTGGCACTGAAATTGGAGCTCAACGAAAATTGTCCTGTGTCGGAAAAGTGATTTGTTATTTTTTTTTAATGAGATCTCTTCTTTTTCTTGTAGTAAGTTTCTAATAATTATTAAGTCACAGCACCCTTCTCGGACTCCCCTGCCCGCTGTGATTTAGTAATTATTTGATACTTTGAAAAATCATGGAAGACTTATCATCTTAGTAGAGTTATGAAAGTTATGAAATGTCATTAAATCTCCAACAATCACTTCCGTTTCATCTTAGGCCGAGCTTCAGATGCTTAATTTTAGCAAAGCAAGTGAAAAATCAAGAATTGATATCTAGATGCTTTCAAACAGTCATGTTTTAGTATATTACAAACAATTAACGAACAGAAAAAGTTAAATCAGGCTCTAGATATGAATTTTGTGGAATATCCGGTCAAAATATCCAGTTTCTGTTAAAGGACTCAGCCAAAAACAGAAGAGCTTTCCCTACATAATAGTTTTCAATGACCGGACATTTTTGCGAAACTATTGTGAAACGCAAATTGAAGAAGAAATTAAAGAATTTGTGGCGATCTTTATTATTTTATAGTTGGCGATATTTGCAGGTACTATACCTATACGAATAAATCGCTATGTGCAGGTACAGTACCTATGAATAAACCGATATTTGCAGGTGCTCATATGAGGAAGAATGAGTAATGTTTACCAAGTAGGAGATGCATAATAATTGTTTACGTATGAGAGAAAGATGTGATGTTCGCTTGGACTTGTTTTTACCCACTGTTATCTATCTTCCCATCAATCAGTCGGTTACAAACGAGTTGTGAAGATTGTATGTGTGAAGGAGATTATCTCAGATTATTCTGATGATCTAGTATTGGTTCGTCTAAAGCCACTCATAAGATTCTACACAGATCAGTTTTTTGCTCAGAACAGTAGTCTAGATGCTCGCTTCGTTCGCATCTCAAAAATGCAGAACATCAAGTAGTTAATCCCTTGGTGAAAATTCAGATTAGTTGGAATTATTGACTAAGATCCTGTTGTGACTTGTTAAAACTGTAGTGCACCTGCAAGTAGCTTTTTATTCGTAGGTGCTGTACCAGTATTTACTATAGCCACTCCGTTATTGTATACCAGCTGAGTTATATGAAATCTCATTCTCCGAATGTTTTACCGGAAAATCCGGGTTGATGGTTGGGTCAGTCATGGCAACAACCCCAACCGATAAGTTGACTCTCATGCTGTAGGCGAGAACGAGTCCAATAAACATCAGAAACACTTGCCGATGCCGGGTACCCACACCTGCCAACAAATACGCAATTCAGAATGGCATTGACAGTTTAGCAATGAAAACCTTACAAAACCTCAATGTATCAAACAGAGAAATGGTGTGGTCATTGAATCGATGAAAATCTCGTATATTTCGAATCAACTAGACAATTGTCAAACATCCTGTTATGGCTTTATAGTCATCGAATCAAGTATTGAAGACAAGCAACACTGATTAACAAATTTATGAATGTATGCCTACATGAAGAAGAAGAAAGAATGAAAAATATTTTTCAATACAATTCAAATCATGCTTGCAGTGTATTGTATTAAATGGTATGACATACTTACATATTATTTTTCTACAATCTGTCCAAGCCATCGGTTCGTACGAATATGAATACAGCACTCATTCAAGAACGAATGAGTGCTGGATAAAAATTAATAGGTAGGTACCTAATTGATAATTATAAAGTGTAGATATATTAATTCATTGCATAAATTTTCCCTCTGAAGGTGCCTCTTTATCTTCGTAGGCATATTGATGACAAAGACAGCCTTTTGCAGGCCACCACGAAATTGCATCACAAAGTATGGAAGGGCTCTGTTCAGCTGTGGGACCTCTGATGCTAATTCTCTTTCTAATCCACTGATGGTGCTGAAATTTAAGATGGAGCTCCTTTGGGACACATCGAAAACAATTAGCTATGAGGCATCGAAACGCACTGATCAGCTGAAGCCCTGAAAGGCTAATTTATTTTCCTTATCGAAGAGTTATGAAATTTGAAATGGAGTGCTGCTGGACCACGTAGAATACATTTACAAGGTATGGAGGCGGACTGATCAGCTGAGGGACCACAGAGGTTTATTCCTCTCCTGGTCGACCTACGGTGCTGAACTTTGGAATAGATCGCCTTTGGAGTGCCTTGAAAACAATGTTTCTAAATACGGAAGACATTTTATTAGCTGAGGGCCCTCGGAGACTGGTTCATTTTCTAATCAACCAACTGAAACACATTAATTGTGTCTTAAGATTTTTGTACAAAAAAACAAACTTAGTTTCAAATCAACATACAGTGAATCCAACCCTTCTACATGGTGGGAAGATGACATTGACATAAATCGTTTTGTTTCTTACTTTTACAAAAAAGCGTAAAATGAGGAAGCGTGGGGTTCTAGTGTTGTAATGGAATGAACCCATTTTCGAGGCGCGAAGTTTCAATGAAAAATATATTGAAGTCACCTATTATTTATTTTGTGATCCTACGGTTTCAACCCCATCACATGTTGTTTTTATATTGTATGAAAGTTTGTCGAATAAAAAGCAGTGTTCCGTGTTTTTTTCCAAAAGTACTTCTATCATTTTCCAACTTTATCGAAATATACTATAACCGGCGTCTATAAAATAATAGACCAGTGATCTGCGTAGGAGGCCTATCTAACAAAGAAATAATAAACCTTTGTGTAATAATTTGCAGCTTTTTTCCCCCTCGCGACAATCGTGGACACTATGGACGAAATTGCAGACACTACCGCTTTACACAAGGTGTCGCACTTTCGGGCTAGGGTTCGATTCTACTAGGTACTAATTTGTGACTTTTTTGTCCTATAACAAATATTTTTTAATTCATGCTAAAGACCACTTTTTCAGATTTAAGATTTTTTTCGCGTTTTCGACTTTAAAACTGTCATAACTCCATAAATTTTCAACCAAAACTCAAATCTGATAATACTGTTGAAAAGTGCGTAAGATTAGCAATCTCCCTAATGAATTTTTAAAATTTTTTAAATGGAATGAATGGGTGAAAAATAATCCGTTAGTGAAAATTTTTTTAAATTCCGAAAATTTTTACTCTCTTCAAAGTTTGTCTCTCGAAACGTCCTGGATGGAAATTGTCATGCTGTAAGCCTAAAAGTGCATCAAAATTCCAGCTTCCCAACGGTTCAGTCAATTTTTATTTTACTTTGTTAATTGCTTTTGTTGTTATCTATTATTGAAGTAGCTCTGAACCAATAATATTTCTACACCTTCAACCCCATAGTTGGGTATGATTTGTATTGCTCCGGCCGAAAGGTTAATCAACATACAGTGATGAAATTTGAAATGGAGCTTCTTTGTAGTACCTACCTTAAAAACAATGTTACAAGGTATGGGGGACCTTTTATCAGCCGAGGGTATTCTGAGGCAGAGTTCTTTTTTAATAGACCTAAAGCAAATTTTTTATAATATAGAGGATTTTATCCGATATATGTGGTAGAAATAAACAAACAGCTTGACAAGCTTTTGAGCTTGACAAGAAACTGACTTGGAAGTGTCATATTGATCACCTGGTCACGAAGATGCGTCAACGGATAAAACAGCTGCATTTCCTCCTGGACCACAAACGTTCACCATTGGCCTTGACCACCAAACGTATGTTGTACCTGACATTAATTAGACCAATTTGGTATTATTCGTCTGGATTATGGGGATCGGCAGCAGACAGTCACATGAAGAGGGTGCAAACCATACAGAATCGTGTTCTCCGCCTCATTACAGGTGCTCCATGGTATGTGAGAAACACAACTCTACATAACGATCTCGACATTCCGTTTGCGAAAGAGGTTCTACGTTTGAACTCTGTCTGTCTCACCTGTCGATGGGAAATCATCCCAATAGTCTTATGGCTGAAATGATAGACCGTTTGCCCCCTCCACGTAATGAGCGTCGACTTAAACGGAAACGTCCACATGATCTCCTAGATGATTAAGTCCTAGATCTATTTATTTATATACTTATCGCACCTAGTCTTTACAATTACGTTATGTTGTCTAAATATATATATATATATATATATATATATATATATATATGTGTGTGTGTGTGTGTGTGTGTGTGTGTGTGTGTGTGTGTGTGTGTGTGTGTGTGTGTGTGTGTGTGTGTGTGTGTGTGTGTGTGTGTGTGTGTGTGTGTGTGTGTGTAAATATATAGGTATATATATATATAAATATTTTTTCTTAAGCAACTTGTAAATATCATATGTGTTTTAAATATAATAGTAATAATATAACCATAACAGTTCATGTTGTTTGTGTAACATATAGTCAGCTTTTGTGTTCCTGCAATCATCAATCAAGTTGATGGGTTCTATCCCTACTATATTTAATTTTTGTTTTTACAATTGTAATGTTTAATTGTTATAAACAATATAAAGTTAAAAAAATAAATAAAAATATTTACCTATTTGACAGTCAAACTCGGCCCTTCGGGCCTCGCAAGGGGCTCCGCCCCTTGACCGCTCCAGGGGGGCTTCGCCCCCCTGGACTGTTGTGTGTTTTAAATATAATAGTAATAATATAACCATAACAGTGTTGTGTGTAACATATAGCCAGGTCAGCTTTTGAGCTGTTCCTGCAATCATCAATCAAGTTGATTAGGGTTCTATCCCTACTATATTTAATTTTTGTTTTTACAATTGTAATGTTTAATTGTTATAAACAATAAAATTAAAGTTAAAAAAATAAATAAAAATATTTACCTATTTGACAGTCAAACTCGGCCCTTCGGGCCTCGCAAGGGGCTCCGCCCCTTGACCGCTCCAGGGGGGCTTCGCCCCCCTGGACCCCCCCGGACGTTATTACTTTGAGCCTGAATGCTAAAATGTAAAAAACATGGAATCATGTTTTAGCTCCTCGCTCTCACTTTATTATAGAAATGATCACGACGATTGAGATCTTGTGAGATGATGATCTCCTAATAGAAACTCGCGAGTAAACATTCACTTTATTATAGAAATGGTGACGATGATTGAGCTCTTGTGAGATGATGATCTCCTAATAGAAACTCGCGAGTAAACATTCACTTTATTATAGAAAGAGGCTACATACGAAAGTACAGCTTCCTATAGTGTAAAGTATAGAAATTACCTATTAAAATGATTTAACCACCGCTTCACAAATCAAACCGTTCTCGCAATATTCGGATCACCTGCTATGAATCACTAATCGAAACACCAGCTCAATGAAATCATCAGAAATTAACAAGCGGTTGCAATCATGTTCACAATATCAATAATTGAGAATGATCACCTGTGTGTAAACAATTATTCATATAACCATGCTCATAACTCAGCTTGTTGGCCACGCACTTCGCAGTAGTTAATATAGTATGGTTGGATGAATCGAGAGCTTTCGAACGAATGGTCAACGAATTTCGTGGGATGAAAAACGACGAAGTATCATATCCCTAGCAACGACTCGGTTGTAAGCGGAAATCATCACAATTATTGGCGCTACTTTCATCTCACTTTATAGTCTCACTTTTCGGCGGGGGATCCATCGCTAAAACATGATTCCATGTTAAAACACTGTTCATGCAGCCTTTCTACAGGGAGGAAAAATGATTTTGTCATAAAGAGTTTGGTTTATTAACATTTACTAAGAAGCGTCAAATTGAGGCGTCCTGGCGCTGTGAAGGTGTGTTAAGGGGGTTCTTTTGCGAGGCGCAGTGCACTAAGTTTAGATGTAGGTACTATTGGATGGGTTTCATAACGATTTTATTCTCCCATTAGAGAAATAATAAACCTTTGCGTAATAAATTGCAGCGTTGTTATTAATAGATTTCTATCGATTGAATCAACTGCCTTAGCCTTGCCCAGCGTTAATAATGTTCCTTTTTTTACCAAGATCTATCAGATAATTTGTCTTTGGTTAGGGTGTAGAGAGCCTTATTGCCTACCAGAAAGTGGTTTTTTTTAGTATAACAAATAAATAAAAGTTCCTTAATCCACCATTTGGACAGTTTAGATATTGTATATAGCAATGAAATTGACGGTAGTCAAGCTGTTGCAACGATTAAATTTTTGAGGGATCGTAACGACTATCACCATGGATGGTCACCGATGAATTTCATCGCTCCCCTTTCATTAGTCATGCGCAAACGCAACATCTACTTATCACGCATCAATTTCTCACTGTCAACCTAATACTCCGATTTTGACATTTTATTATCCATCTAAATTTACCATTTTCCCCTTACCATTGGAACCTGCTACGGAATCTCTGTGAGGCAATAGTACATTTCAATGATTTCTTCATTATTGTTACAGATGCGTGGATGCTATAAATTATGTGTGTGCGTGATATTTTCACACTTTCATGCACTGCTTTTCAGGCACACGAAACTTTGAAAATCATAAACATAAAACTAGTTATCGTTGGAATGTGCGATTGGTAGTGGTGTCAAACTTCTTAGGATGGAATCTAGTTCAATTAAAACATAAGAAAAGTGCCTTTTTCATACCCATGGGTTATGCTCATTCAACAAGCTCTTGTTTCAATTAAAATGTGGAATCTATACTGTCCACCCAGAAAGAAGACTTTTTTCAACACAGCTAAATCAATGACGGCATTGCTCATCCAATAATCTCTAAATTGATACGTTTTTAAAACAATAATCGGAATTCTTCGTATTTTTTCTTTTAATAATTGCTTACGAGGGTCTGAACGATAACAACGAATTTCTCATCTCAAACCGATCATCATTTGTATGGCTATTAGGTAATCATTAATGTCGAATTCAGATCCGATTAGGTGTATAATTGATTACCATTTTTTAATTTTTATCGAGTGAGTTGAATAGTGAAGTTGCTTCAAATCGTAATACCATCAAAAGAGATGAATTGGTTAGCGAACTATTTTGGTTTATCATTCATCACGTTGAATCTTTGGATCTACCAAGAAAAAAAGATAAGGTTTTATCCGCCCTCAAAATCGGCCTTTTTAAATTTCGAGATACGTAGATTCAAGAAAAATACTGCAAATTATACACAACGGTTTATTATTTCTGGATTAGATAGCTCTTCTACGCAGATCATTGGTCTAAAATTATGATTATCATTGTGCCTCCAGGACTCCAAAATTTCACTGTTTATAGTAAATGTCGGAAAATGTTTAAAAAATGTAAAAAAAGGCAGGTCGAAAAGGAAAGAAATTAGCTTCTAAGAGTCCCCTCAGCTGATCAGTGCGCCTCCGTACCTCGTAATTATTGTTGAGGTGCCCTAATGGAGCGCCATTTACTCGTAAATTTCAGCACCGTGAGTCGATTAGGAATGAAAATAGCTTCAGAGGTTCCTCAGCCGATCAGAGTTCCTCCATACTTTGTAATTGTATTCTAAATGTTCGAAAGGAGCTACATTTCAGGTTTCGGTATTATACATTTTTTGAATTTCGCACTGCTAAATGGGTTGTTTTCCATTATTAATTCATCAGATCTCCAGAAAGGACAATCTGACTCTTAACAAAGCTGAAATGATGAAATATAGTCATGAGACCAATGAAATCATGACAAACCTGAAATGATGATGTTAGGTATTGATATAAATCGACACGCCAGGCCAAAAAACTAATTTTCTAGCCTTAGTTTTTTCTACTTCCGTATGACCTTCATGCCTTCATGATGTTTAGCTAATAGATTTTTTCTCTCCGCATAATTAACAGTTACATATGTATATATGTATATATATATATATATATATATATATATATATATATATATATATATATATATATATATATATATATATATATATATATATATATATATATATATATATATATATATATATATACACATATATATATTAGATGTTTGGTCTCGTCAGCAGACCAATTACTGTTTTCTTTTTTTAGCGAATAGCACCAGTAAAAAGTGCGTTCGTTATCCATAGAGTTTGACGTTTTGTTCTTCTTTTCAGTTTTTCTTTAGAGTTTGATGTTAAGTTTTTCGCTTCAGTTGGAGCTCTATAGAGCAAGGCCAACACCATCAGGTGTCTTTGGAGCCATCAGTGAATATAAGGGTGTGTCCAGCAAATAGCTGGATTGCCTCAATGTAGCGACATCTGAGGATGTGTGGGGGTGTATTGCCCTTGACCCCGACTTTCATAGGAAGGTGAACACGCATCCCAGACAAGGTCCAGGGGGGGACAGGGGGTACCTCATATGAAACTAAAGGGTATCTCTCTATGCTATCCCACCTTGTGAGCTCCTGAACACGAATACCCAATGGGCGAGTTCGTGTTTGAAGCCTAGTCTCTTCTAGGGAGGATATGGTGACCACTTCATGCAGGGGTGCCCTGGGAAATAGCGCAAGCGTTCTGCATAACGAAGTGCTAGCAGATTTCGCCGAATTATGAGTGGCTGACTATGCCCAAGCACATGACGGGAGGCTGTCGGGGCAGTATGGAAGGCCTCAGTAGCCAGACGAAGACCCTTGTTTAATATAGGTTCCAGCTTACGCAGCAAGGACTTCCTTGCTGAGCCATAAACTGCAGACCCATAATCAATTCGGGATCGCACCACTGCATGGAAAATCCTCAAGAGGACATCCCGCTAGGCACCCCGACTATAGTTGGAAAGCAACTGGCTTGAGCAACTGTACACCCCGCATGGCAGCTTGGCGAAATTACTCAATATACTGGGTCCACCCCAGCTGACGGCCAACTATGAGACCGAGGAAACGCTACCTAGAGGTACCCTTGTCAAGTCCAATGTTACCTATTCCAATTTTTCAAGAACCAATGTTACCTATTCGGGTCGGAAAAAGTACCTACCTAGTGAATATAAAGTATCCTTCGTTAATAATAAAAATGTTAAAACGTTAATGAATAAAACCTTTTTCAAATAAATGTGAGATGATTAATTTGATTTCTCATAGTTACAGCCACAAATTATCAGTTCTTATGGAAAGTTTACCGACACAGTGGATCAGAAAACAAAGAACTTAAGGTGGCCAGTGACTGGTGACAAGGTGGCCAATATTAGGAACTCCCGGCCAATGACTGGTGGAAATCAGATTTTTCACAACTCATTGAAAAAAATACTTGGTAGACCTTTTATTTGTTTAAAATTGCTATTGTATTAAAGTCGATTATAAAACAAATTAGGCTCAGCGGCCCCTCAGCTGATCAGTGTGCACTGATATTCAATTCTAGATATCACAAAGGAGCTCCATTTTAAATTGCAGATCCGTAGGTTGTCATCAATACCCATGCCTAATTTTCCATCTGCAGAGGGAAAATTAGTACAACGAGCGTTAACCACGTATTCATTTTATATTTTAAAATGAAAATAGATTCAATTCTAAGAAATTTGACAACATTCGCACTCTCCTACGATGAGTACTCTTCTTTATACCTATTCTAAAATTTTTCAGTTTGCTGCGCTGGTGACGTCACCCTGGGCAGGGGGCTCCCGCCCAGGCGGGAGGGGTACTTTGACGTCACCAATGTGCGAAAATGTGAAAAATCGCGGAGAGAAAATTACCCATAGTGGGAGAGTGAGGTTGATGCCAAAATTCTTAGGATGGGGTCTCCTTCCATTTAAAAATAGTTATAGCACCTTTTTCACACCCATGGATATCACTCATTAATTGAAACATCTACACTTTACTAGTCCCCCTGGTCTAAAGTTAGGTGGTTTAAGTAGTAAATTGAGCTTCTTTCTGGTTAATAAGCCCCAATCCGAAAACGGAATAAAATATCGCAATTCTGCTTTCACCATCGTGTTCAGCACTGAACAATCTTTAAAATTAGGTGTCACTGGGCAAAAATAATTTTCCCCTGATTTTAATTTGCTCAAAACTTAGTATATTAGGCACCCCAAAAACCCCTAGAACCTGTATCAGATCAACTGGCATCGAACTTTCTACCGCAACCTGTTGGTAGAAGGAGTCTGTTGGATGGGTTTTGCGTTGTCGCCAAAAATTCCTTCAGATTTTGTTACTCGAATACGTCAGGAATGCAACCAATCGATCCTTTTTGCGAGGAAAGTTGAGGTTTTATTGCAAAAGGGCTAAGTCGATTTCGCAGAGTTAGAATTCCATTGGAACTATATCATAACTATATGTTATAATCCTAAGTCTATTATATTGATATAAATTACACTCTCGGGTGAAGTTGGATGAAGACTGAACTTTTTTATTGACTGAAGAAACGTTACCTTGATTACCTATTAAATCATGTGTAGTTATACTATAACATCTCCCCTTTTTATACCCCAGCGGCTACCACCTCCGGAGTCCTCTTGAGGTATCTTCTGTTCCTCTCGTACAATCTTCCGCTTAGTGCCTTAATGATGTACTTTCTGTAAGGTCCTTTTTCCATTACTTCTCCACACATGTCCCATCTTTTAGTAAGCGGATTTAGCATCCTTACAAACGTACCTATTTGAAGAGGTTCCCATTCCCTGGCTGTTTTGTTGTATGTAGTGGCGACCTTCAACTTATTATTAGCGATCTCCTTATCATACCCGTCTGCTGTTTTCTGCCACTCTTTGGAAAATGACGTATAATGCGGGGGCACTAGAGATCTGAGAGGGTGACCAAATAAGACTTGAGAGGGTGATTGGCCATTAGCTATAGGAGTGTTTCTAAATTCCAACAACCCAGCATTGTATGCTTCTTCGTCAAGCATAGCATTTCTCATGCATTTAACGAGTAAACCTTTCATGGCTTGATCACCAGCCTCTGCGTGGCTAATAGAAATAGAAGAATATTTCTATTGGAATTATACCAGCTGATATGACTCGTAGTTCTATGTATTCCGGTCCCACTCTCTAGCGGTGATCAATGAAATTTTCGGTCATCGATGGAAAATGTTTTTGTTTGGCCGATTACAAAGGTTCATTACCTATAGATAGAATAAGCAAAAGAAACGTAGAAAAGGAAAATTAACTAAATTTTTACAAATCAGTTGGGAAACCTGTCTCAAAAACTTTTAAAATAAAAGGGTTGTTTTTTCGTTTAATCGTGATTGGTTTCGTCTTAATAAATTGAATGGGACCACCCACGTTCTATTGGCGCACCACAAGGGTTTTAGTGTTGAAATGGAAGGTGAGCATCAACACGACTCAGAATCGCTAGCCAATTTCAGACACAGGAATATGCTGTAGTTTAGCTGACTCAGTTCAATCCTATTTCATTTTCTTGTTTGACCAAAAATAAACGCTGCAAATAATTACACAAAGGTTTAGTATTCCTGTAATAGATAGCCCTTCTACGCAGATCATTGGTCTATAATTATTATTCATCCACATATATTTCTAGTAAATGACCAAAACTTGGCGCATCGTGCCTCCCAAAGGGTTTACACCTTTACAACTCAGGTCCCCACAATTTTACGGTTTATAGAATGAGTGGATGTTGTGAATGTTGAAAATTTTTCTAAACATTTTAAAACAACAAAGCAAAAAACTCACTTTCCTCCTTGGGGCTCAGAGGGCCCATCAGCTATTCAGTGATCCTCCGAACCTCGTAATTATTTTTGAGGTGTCCCAAACGAGCTTCATTAAATTACAGCAATGTGAGTCGATTAGAAAAGGAATTAGCTTCAGAGGTTCCGAAGCTAATAAGAAAAATACGAGAACTGAGAATATTATAGCAGTATAAAATAACCAGGTAACTCAGAAAGAGTAACGCTTAGACCACCGAGAAGTTTCAACGACTCTCTGCGCGCAAATTGAAAAGAACCAGAACTTTTTGATCAAACTCTATATACAATATCAAAAAGCGTTAAACTTAAGGAATTTCAAGACGAATTTCCATGAAGGAAATTTTGGATTCATTGCAATAGCTTAATTTTCTTAGAAAATTGGCTAAAACGTTCTGCCCTTGGTAGACTCGGAAGTAATTAATCATTTGTTGTTGGAATATAAATAATAATTTAATTAAGAGAAATTTCTAAGTATTTACTAATCAATAATTTAATAAATTGATATAATTGAAGAAGGTGATTACCTACCTACGCTTCACAAGCCCAATAGGATACAGAAGTTAGAACAAACTCGATTTCGGGAAGTCAGATTTCCATTGGAATTAAACTATCAGCTGATACAATTGTCATAGTTTTTAAGGCGATTTATGATGTATTTTACTGGTTCACACTGCCATCATTCACCTCCATATTCACGGCTGAGCTCTTTGCCATACACAAGGCTCTTACTCTGGTATCGTCCAATGAAGGAAAAGTAGTTATCTGTTCAGATTCTCTCAGCGCAATTCAGACCATCGAAAAAGGTGTAGACGCTCATCCACTGGTGAGAGAAATACTATGTAGTGTCCAAAGACTTGCGAGCATCAATATTTCAGTGATTATCTGTTGGGTTCCTGGACACATAGGTATCACAGGAAATGAAATTGCTGATTCAAATGCAAGAATAGCAACAGAGGAGCCTATTTCAACGTACCTTAACATCTGCGCTGACTATCTAACAACTATTAAAAGAAAAATATGGAACAAATGGCAAACAGACTGGCAATATATGCAACATCAGAAACTATGGGAAGTAAAAAAAAACTGTTGTCTCATGGCCCTCATCCTGCCGAACGAAAAAACTATCTGATGGCACCATTGCATATTCGAGGCCAGAAGGGCATTCGTCTCTCAGGGTAAGGACTTCGTTTTGTGATTTCAACAAGTAGCGAACGGAGGGTACAATTGTTACGTATTCAGAATTTAATGTTGCTGGTAGGGATTCTAAATAGTACAGGTCGAAATTCCTGGGATCTACAATAGGGACATCGAGAAAGTAGACTATTTCGTCTGTTCCGATAAAACATTGAACCTTTATGTGGGATTTAATTTCGAATAGGTCTTTTCCGGAATGGTTCAGGAACCTGGGGCCATAGAATACCGTGAGGCGGTCTAATTCGTTTAACAAAAGTTCTGAGCTCAGGATACTTGGGTGTAGTTTGCCCAATTCACAGAAGGTGAGTGACGTCTCTATGTCCTGAATAACATTTACTAGTAGTTGTAGTGAAATTTGGCAATGTTCTAGAAAGTCATTCAAGGCACGAATGTGGGTTTGTTCCCCTACTTTCATGTCCCGAAGGAATTCAAACTCTTTGTGGATCTGAAGGTTGTTATGATTGATGATATCCATGGTTTTGTTAAAACTTTCGGCAAAAGCTTGATTCACCGAATATTGGGAGTTTAGTTGGTCCTGTAAGTTTTCTTGATTTCGTTGTAGGTGGTTTATTATGTTATCGTAGCGTTCGCTATCTTTCGCGTCTAAGTTTCCTGTAACAAATTTGATTAAGGAGCCTAACCCGTCAACTAGTCCTCTTTTTGATCTCTTTGTTCGTTGGTTGCCGATCTTAAAGTTTTGTATCTTAGAGTCAATCACGTCGAAGGTATGGTTTATAGTTGTGGTGAACATATCAGTGCGTTCTATGTATGTAGTCTGGGAGTCTATAACGGAAGTGAACACTTGTTGGTATTGAGTGCGAAGGGAATTGATTTTTGAAATTAAAGCGCTGAGGTCGTAGTAGTGAGTGATGGTATGATAACCTTCCACTATTTCGCATAAAGAGGAAGTGATTCTCACTCGTCTCCGGATAGGACACACTAGACTGACTCATGGCCATCTCATGAAGAAAGAAAGACCTCCACCCGAAAATTGTGCAACCTGTGGATCCCAGCTCACAATACGCCACTTGTTACTGGAATGTCCATCCTTCAACAACCTAAACCCTGAAACCCCACGAAATCTGGAAGAACTCCTGGGAAACGACTCAAATCATCTGCAAACTATCTTCGACAAGCTAAAGAAGTTATCACTATATTACAAATTGTAAATCTTTTTTATTGCATTTGGCACCCATGACCATTTGATGGTTGAATGTGCCTAAATAATGGGGAAAAAAAAAATATATATATATATATATATATATATGATTCTCCCCCGTGTTGATGACTTTTTTTTTCTTGTCGATGATTTTGCCCTTAGGGAAAGCAAAAGAATAAACGCATAGCGACCGGGGTGGTTTCGTTCGATTCTTTGGGTGGATATCTTTAAATGAAACTCAAAAAGTCGTTACTGTTACATAGAAAGATTTTAAGATATCAATTTTTGAATATTTCAGCCCTTAGGTATTACCCTTTAGTGTTGATCGATCGCGATGTCTATGTTACGGTCATAACTCCGGTCGATAAATGATTTTTAAGCCGAATTTCTTAAAGTTTGGTCTAATACGAGTCTAATGGTCTCGTACTTTTTGAGAAAAGCTTCGAACGGCGTACGGCGGATGGATGGAATTTTTATTTTATTTTCTTATTCGAGTTTTGGATTCTACGCACGAAACGAACAATGAAACAAGTATACAAACAAACAAAGTACAGAGTAAACGAACAAATTTTGAGGGGGGGGGGTGAAAAATTTCTTGGTCGATTACAAAGGTTCACAATTGAAAAAAATAAACCAAAAACGCTGCAAATTATTTCACAAAGGTTTATTATTTTTTCAATTGAGTATGATCATAGTTTTAGTTGGCTAGCATACGTCATAAGCCCGTCCAGACTCCTCGGCGTGTCCTATTTCGAGTTGCCACAACCTATACTTCTATAATTATATACGCATGTTTACATTTCTCGATTTGAGCTCTCTATTCAAATAGTTGTTGCCTTAATAATAGCATTATCTAAGTACGTACGAAAAGTCGAGAGGATATGTTATTAAATATGCGTAGGAAAAGCTTTGGTATTAACACACAAATATGACCTTGAAAAAAACATATATTCATGCCTCGAAGGAACGCCGGCGCCGTACCCACCACAAGGTGCCTCGGCGCCGGCGCCTCCTCTCACTCCACCCCCCCGCTCACCACCCACCGTGACCCCCTGCCAAGCGTGCCAGGCGGTGCGCGAGTAGAAAAACGCTACAAATTATTACACAAAGGTTTATCATTTATGTATTACACAGCCCTTCTACGTAGATCTCTGGTCCATAATTATTAAACGCCGCTTATAGTATATTTAGTACCGGAACTCGGAGCTTCGGACCTCACAAATGGGTTCAATCCATTACAGCAGCGGAATCTCACAATTTTACGCTTTTTAATATAGTTGATAAACAAAACAATTCATTACCAAGTCATCTTTCCAACACATAAAACTGTTACCTATACTGTATATTGATATCATCTAATTGGTCAAATTTCAAAAAATGTGCTGACAAAATCACTGAAAATGGCTAAGAATTGTTAAATTGATATTTTTTAGCATAAGATTGGTCAAATAAAGTTTATCGACTATGAAATAGAACATTCAAAAATTTATGTACGAAATTATGCTAAAAACTTGAAATTCATTAAATTTTGTTTTAAAAAATCTATAAAATTGCAAAAAATAGCCTAAAATCCAAAATCTCTTTTTGAATAGAAGAGTATCATTTCGAATACTTTTTTTTTTTTTTTTTTTTTTCATAATATTAATAGCATTTTCTTTTCACTCATAAATCTCCAATTTCTATGCAACTTGAAATATACACAAAAAAGCTGCAAATTATTTCACAAAGGTTTATTATTTTTTCAATTGAGTATGATCATAGTTTTAGTTGGCTAGCGTACGTCATAAGGCCCGTCCAGACTCCTCGGCGTATCCTATTTCGAGTTGCCACAACCTATACTTCTATAATAATATACGCATGTTTATATTTCTCGATTTGAGCTCCAATCTATTCAAATAGTTATTGCCTTAATAATATCATTATCTAAGCACGTACGAAAAGTCGAGAGGATATGTTATTAAATATGCGTAGGAAAAGCTTTGGTATTAACACACAAATATGACCTTGAAAAAAACATATATTCATGCCTCGAAGGAACGCCGCCGGCGCCGTACCCACCACAAGGTGCCGCGGCGCCGGCGCCTCCTCTGACTCCACCGCCCGCTCACCCCCCCTCACCATCCACCGTGACTCCCTGCCAAGCGTGCCAGGCGTGCGCGCGTAGAAAAACACACTTTTTCGCCCGTTTTTGGCCCATAGCATCTATGCGAGTAAAGCGATCGGGATGGTTAAACGTTAGGACCAACTAGACCCCAAATGGAGTCTATGTGCGAAAGAACGGGTTTTTTAAGTCAATTCTTAGGCCTTTTATGGCCCGGACGGCGGACGGCGGACGGACATTTCAAATTTGGATTCTACGCACCTTGAAACGTAAAGTGACAAAGTTTGAGGGGGGGTTATAAAATTTTTTTGCTACACGATCACATAGGCTTATTATTGGAAATAATAAACCAAAAAGACACTTTTTCACCTATTTTTGGCTCATAGCACCCATGAGAGTAGAGCGATCGAGCTGGCGAGAAGTTAGGACCAACTAGACCCCAAGTGGAGTCTATGTGTGAAAGAACAGATTTTTTAAGTCAATTCTAAGGCCTTTTATGGCCCGGACGGCGGACGGCGAACGGCGGACGGCGGACGGACATTTCAAATTTGGATTCTACGCACCTTGAAACGTAAAGTGACAAAGTTTGACGGGGGGTTATAAAAATTTTTTGCTATACGATCACATAGGCTTATTATTGGAAATAATAAACCAAAAGGGGAAACAAAATTGTGAAATTGTATAAAGGTCATCAGAGGAGTCCTATGGAGCCAATATAATACACACCAGTTATCTGTGCAGCGGGGCTATCGTATTGAAAAAAAAGTTCCAGTCGTGCAGCATGATCGTGTGAGCGAATTTTCATGAACTATCTTATTGTATTATGTCAAATTATTCTGAAACTTGAGCTTTTTGAGTGCAAAGAAATTGTTAAATATTAATTTTATGTCTAAAAACGAATTCTAAATAATAATCTCCTTCTCAAATAGAGGTTTTGAATTTTTAAGCTTATTTTGCAATTTTTCTTCGATTTTTTAGCAAATTTTAATGAGTTTTGTATAAATTTTGCAGCATAATTTTGCACATAAATTTTTGAATGTTCTATTTCATAGTTGATGAAATTTATTTGAGCAATATTCTACCTAAAAAATATAATTTAACGACTTTTAGCCGTTTCTAGCCATTTTTAGTGATTTTTTTAGTTCATTTTTGGAAAGTTGACCAATTTAATGTGCTCAAAAAGTGCTGGCCTACGAACTTATTCTTTCGTTTGGAAAGCTTGATTTTTTGGCGCAAGAACGGACTTTTTATCTCAATCCTAAGGAGAGTTATCGTCTGGAATGACACATATATGTATATATAGCGCGATCGATGTCTTTGATAACGCAGTCACAAGAAACGTCGGCAAAAAACATCCTGTTAGTTTATATAATCTATTTTCTTTATTCCTATGGATTTATGATTTATTTATTTCAATGAAGCTTGTTTAATAAAACGAACTTTTTGCATTATCCCCTCCCCCCCTCCCTCATCCCGCTCCCTTCCTTATAAAATACAAATTTTGATAACCCGACGACGCACAGTGGGCCAGAAACCGATTCTAGGTGGACAAAATAATTTTATGAGCTATCCTTATGAGATATTTTGCGCTGATTCCGAATATACCTCATGTCCCTCATACTCCATGTCCCGGTGAAAGTGTTTTTCCTGACATCTACGTAAAATTTATGAAGAATGGCGTTGGTCCCAATTTTCCATAGTGAGTTCAGGGGAAATGAAGGGAGGTGTAACCTTTCCGTGGGACACCCTTTATATCACAGCTTTATTAATAATGCAAACCAATTATTCATTTTGTAAAAGGCATTGGACGAATTCATTTTGTAAAAGGACGAATACATTTTGAAAAATGGCGAATTCATTTTGTAAAATGACAAATTATTGTTGTAGAAGGACCAGTTCATTTTGTAAAACGACGAATTCATTTTGTAAAGCCTATATTTCAACCTAACCATTGGTTTGAGGTTGATGATACAATACAGTTAGGTAGGTAAATAACTTGTACCTTCCTTCTTAAGATTAACCAGTAGGTTTGTCCATGTGTCAACTACTACAGATAATTTGAAAATACTATCTGGCAGCAAGTGCAAGCTGGTGAAGTTGAAACTAAATTGTTTTAACTATTCTACAATCATGTACAATTTCAAATAATATCTAGGAATTCTTACTACAGTTGATTTGTTGTAAGTAGATCATACCTGGTGGCTTCGGTGCAACCTCGAACGCCTCCATTACCGATTTCAGTAAAACACTCCTTTACCGACCTTCTGAACTCTGTAGTAACACTAAGTACGCCAATCTCAATAACTAATCATCGGCGATTCGGTAGATTCCTACCTGTTTCGTAAAAATTTACCATTGAAAAAAATCCCTTGTTAGGTACATGACGATAATCGTAAGCACTTGTGTCGCCGAACTCTAGATATAAACTGGATTTGAATGGACCTTACAATTACCTTAGAATTTTATCAGAATATCAGCTTTATCAATCGATTGATTACTTTTTAGTCATGTTCTAATGAGAGGGAACCGTTTTATCAAATACGAACTGCACGCAGATTTGGTCACATCTGATTTCTGAGCTTCCGAAATCTTCATTGCATGACCAATTCGTACAGTGGCCTCACTCATAACAAGTTATAAACAAAGGTTGCAAAACATAGGTACCCATACGAAAAATTTTGACAAGCGAAATTGGCCCAGTGTTTGTACATGAAGCGGTACGTTATCACATAATGCGATCTAAGCTATATGCCTTTTGCCTTTAACGTTATACCTATCTAATCAGTATCACATCATCATCGTAACACCATCACATCACTATAATCATGTATATTGATATAATGTGGTTCGAAAGTTTGAAGCCCCACAAATTTGAAAGAACAGTCGATTTTGATGAGTTATGATGCTAGTAAAGGACAAATTTCGAACAAAATTCCGTTCCTGTCTTGTAGAAAAATATTAATATAATAATATAATTTTTTTAGGAATTTGAGCTTTTTTGAGAAGATAATTTTTTACCCTCAAATTTATTATAAAATGTTTGTGTGTACCTACTCTACTTTGCAATAAAGATAGAACCTAATTATTTAGGTTTTAAGCATTTTACTCCATCGAAAAAAATATACGACTGTATAAACAGCTATTGTTACAATTATTGCAGTGACTAGTGTAGAAAGGATTCCACCTTTTTCCTTAATCCTTGATCTTGGTTTTTGGGTTGTATTTTAAAGTGAACGGTTAAAAAGCATGACCGTATGAGCGAATTTTCGTAATTCCTCCCATCATGTTTAGGACAATGATCATTATTATTATTTTTTAATTTGAGCTCTGAGTATCAAATTTATGGTATTCTGCTTCTCACACCAATTTTAGGATTCTGTTTTTGACGAATTTTTAACTCACATTATTAAAAATTAATATATTTTGCAGCGTAATTTTGGGCAAACATTTCTTAATATTGAAGTATACAGTTGGTACACTTTTTCTGAGTAATATTGCGCTAATAAATATAAACACAGCGATTCTAAGATGTTTAAAGCTATTTTTAAGCGTTTTTTCTTTAATTTCAAAAGTCTATCTTGTTTATTATATAATGATTGATTTTTGGCGAAAGACCTATTTTTTAAATCTTCTCTTCTCTTCTTTTTTAATATACTTTTTAGTCTTAACAATTCTCAGTCTTATATAACAAGTTCGTCTATATATATATATATAAATTAATAAAATTCATAATAATCAATAATAACACAATCCAGGCATCGTTTCAGAACACCAGAAAATGGATTTATACGAAGAAAGTTTTGGAAAATTTATATTTTAAGAGCCTTTGTAATAGCAAATATTTGCCCAGTGATTTGAGGTAGATAGTGCATATTATATTGAGGTATATGGTACAGTATTAGGTCATACCTGGGGGCTTTGGTGTAACCTCGGACGTCTCCATCACCAGCTTGAGCACAACAAAAGAACCACCAAGCTCTCTTAATCGTTGGAACAGAACTTTCTAGCGTCTACCACTTCCGTCTCAGGCACCGAAAGAGAGAGACAATCTGATTAATATTGTCGGCAACTAATGAAAAGGTCGAACGCAGTACCAAATCTGTTACATGACGCTCGACACCCAACTATCGCAAGCACTTATTACGCCGAACAATAGATAAACTGACAAAGAGGTAACTATAGCTCCTTCACGTTGACATGTGTCCGTCAGAGATACTCGAGCGTTCTGAATGACTTCCAGCTGACTCTGATAGCATTTTCTCCCACTTCATACAGCTCCCGTTTCTCGCCTCAGAATTACTAGATCATAAACTTCAAACTGGCTCTACCGGTTACCGTTCAACTATTTCGTAACCGCAGTTTTAATTGTGACCTTGTTTGCCACCTTGTCCTTAATCGTTCATTTAACGGAGAATACTCACTAATGGATACGATTTTACCTTAAATTACTTGCATTTAACATGATTAATTAATAGTGACGAACTACCAAACCATGTTTAAGATCGATTTGGAGATATTAATAAATTTTAATGTAATAAGTAGAATTTAGGATACTAAAGGACTATACTTATCCAGATGATGAACCCTTTATCTCAGGTTATTAATAGGTTCCCTCCAAAATTATAGTTGGGAGGGAACGGAATGTACACGGAATAGAGTTATCTGAGCTGTTAAGAAGCAAAGACTTCATTCGCATTGAAATAGAATTTATGCTCCCTAAAGTTAAGTGATGGAATAAATTTGTACACAATTCAATTTATGACCAAATCGTAAAAGAATGCGAATAGATTAGAACAACTTCAACATATTCAATAAAATTTAATTCCCGCAAATTTACTGCACCGTGTTGGAGCTTTT
Source organism: Adelphocoris suturalis (assembly GCA_030762985.1). Taxonomy (NCBI): domain Eukaryota; kingdom Metazoa; phylum Arthropoda; class Insecta; order Hemiptera; family Miridae; genus Adelphocoris; species Adelphocoris suturalis. Next base: position 11,409,366 of record CM061041.1, on the reverse strand, counting down.
TAAAATGACTCTCAAATTTGAACATTATTCATATACCTACCTACCTAACTATAAAAATAAAAACTGATAATTCCTCAAGTGATAGCATTTAGGCCAGTTCATGCCAAGTCTTTCACGGATCAAAACACAGGTTGTTGTTACGGATAAAGTAGAATCAATGGTACTAAAATTCTACAATCAAAGAGATTCCAATTAACAAAATGTGTCATTTATTTGATGAAATATAAAAAGTTTATTTTACATATTTACACATTGAATTTAACAGTAGCTCTATTACAATGAATATGGATGAAAACATAGTCTTGAACCTTAACAAGGTATTTCTAAGTGTGAGAGAAATTAACTTATACATTATATAGAGTGCTAGAGAAAGCATGTAAAATACTAACTTACTACTAGTTAATATCACAGTACATTTTGAAATATATTCTACGTAGTTAAAAAATGCTTGGTATGAAATTTTCAACACTTGTTCCTTCCTCTATCTACAGTATTGTCTCACAATACGAATGGGAATGGTAAAATAAAATGAGGTTAATTTATTTAATATTTATGCAAATTTATATCGACACGTCGGCTTTATCTATTTAAAAGAACGGTTGTCGTAATTTGGTACAACTGAAAATTGTGAGATAACTATGTGTTAGAGATTGATTAGGTAATGGGAGTAACTAGATGTGTAGAAAGAAGGTACCAACCAACTGAAAATGACGACCAAGGGAGTGAGACCAATTGAGAAACTTCACCTTAGCTGTACTCATGATTTTCACTCATAATAAGTTCGTAATCATATTTACGTGTGAAATAAAATGGAAAAAAATCAACTACTGATGTAGCAAAACCTTAACCAAAGTAGCGTCTAAAATCATATATGCTAGATTCTTAAATGGAAAATAATAGGCAAAAAATCCTTGCTGTTAGAAAAATAAATACATAAAAAAATAATAAAAAGTAAAACCATTGTCACCAAAACTGAGTTGTGAATATCAATTTCTTGTTTCAGCTGTCCGTGGGGGTTGGCAGTCCAGACAAATTAGCTCGCAACTTTTTTGTGAAATGCCTTGTCAATGACATTTTCACAAGTTCGGTAGTAAACAACTCCCCTATGAATGAAGTATTGGTCTGTTACGATAGTAATGAACTAAGAATACAACTCCTGGTCTATGCAGAAGAATAACCAACTGGGAAAATAACCGAAAATAAACGAAAATGAACTAACCTTTGCATAATAATTAGCATCGTTAAAAAAAAGTATTTGGTTTTTAAGATGTTTACCTTGAACCTTGAAACGTAACCACACAAATTGAGATAGGCTTTACCATATATAAAGGTCCGTTACTGAAAATAATTAACCAAAAAGCTAAGATCACCGTAGGTGCGCTGGACGAACAATAAATTTTCCAGGTAACTATATAATACGTATGTAGTAGTTATTTGTTTTTTGGATTCAATGTATTTCAATTTTTTGATTAGCAATTACTATCGTTAATGAATAATAAACTAAACGTCATTATATCTCCTATGACAGCTGTACAAGTGTGTGTTGGTAGGTAGAATTCGATTTTAAACAACATGGCTTGAAATTAGTGAGGTTTTCAAAACAGTTGAACAATAATCAAGACAAAAATACAAATTTTGATGACATTTCAAAAAGTTCAAAACAATTATAGTTTCCTTGACTATATTGAAGTAGATGTATGCAATATATTTTCTAGTTCTTCCCAAATCATTATTTGCATGTATATTCGTAGTTTTACTGCACCAACTTAGTTCTTAGTTCCAACGTCTTACTGTTAGCTTCTCTATAAAATCCTCTTCAATTTAATTACTGTACTACTACCTTTTAAGCGATTATTATTCTACGTTTCAATTACAGTGCTAATTAGCAGTTTTTAGCACTCAAGCAAGCAGCTTTTACGTTATCTAGGTTGATCATAATATTGAGATATGCCATTTTTCATGTACAATACAAGTTCTAATCACTAGCAAATAATACGGGGTTTACATTTCATTTACGTGATATACAATAATGTACAATCAACTGAGGATCGAATTGAATGGTGCAGCATAATGTAATTGATACCTAGAGTATAAAAAATTATCAGCATAATAATAATTTAATTAATCATCTTAACGTTCTTACTAATAATATTTAAAAGAAACATGAAAAATTCGATCAAAAGTACCCATTATTGTTAAAAGAATCCCCATTAGATACGACTAACTATTATAAATATTTGAATATTATTCACTGAGTGAATTGGACGGAGTACTCACTTGAACGTATTAAGGCCATTAAATTAGATACTAACTGATTTTGAGCTGTGAATTCCACATTTTATAATTTTTTTGTTCATTCTTTTAATACACCAATAATTGATTAATTATAATTATTATATGAATCTCGAGTTGCATCCATTTTTATTAACATACTTTTATGATTTATACAATTTATTAAGAACGATACAACGTATAAGTAGATTCAAACAATTTCGAAATGTACATAAAATATATTTTCAGACTAGCACTTAATTTGGCACTTTATAAATTTCCAAGAGCGATTTCACGTTGGCCTCACAATCGTGATTGAGTTTTGGTTTTCGATTCATATGCAATGGTAAAACTTGCTGTAGTAAGAAAATCCACATCAAGTCCGACTTTTATTCAATTTAAAACATTCAAGCTTATTTGTCATTAACATAATTAGGAAAAAATTAGTTATTTTTATTAACATAATTAGGCAAAAATTAGTTATTTTTCGAAATCACTTGTCTATTAGGTAGCCATGGAAACATCTTTTATTACCCTCAAATAACAAGAATCGTACTACGGCAAATCAAGTTAAAACTACTCGGCAATCATTCTATATTGAATTCGTCCACAAACTACTGGACAATCAATAGATATATTGATATATAGAAAAATGCTTCACTTGGTTTTTCTCTAAAACAAGATCAAATACAAAAAAATTCCTGATTTTATGTTTTGCTTACGAATATAATATTTTTGGTTTTAGGCAATGCCTTTCATTAAACATAATTTTTATTGAACAACTCCAAGTTTTCCACATTAATAAATCACCTGGATATCACAAACAATCCTTCATGGGTGAATCCAAATGCGGGCGAATTCGTTATCGGTGTCGCGTATATGAAATTTCTAGCGGGCCTTCAAGGTGGCTAACCTGCTTAATTTTAGAAAATTGTTACGAAGTTGTTAAGAATAGTTACGAAGTTTTGCTTCTGATGATGAATTTAATGAAATTCCCAGAGATTACGTGAATTAAGAGCTTGATAGTCAATCAAGATCAATTCTACCCGATCAATCAACCTCTGCCCATGCTTGAAAATGTTAAATCCTCAAAACTAATTTTTCGCCCCATAATGATCCGATTTTGCTCAAATTTAGTAGGTTATTATTATTTTTTTAAATATTCTGTATCAATTTCATTTAGAGTGTAGGATGAACAGCACTTCTTTTACCATCCTAATTTCAATAAACTCTGAAACATGTATGTAGTGGATTTGTAGTATGGTTATGCGGATTCACCCCTTTGGGTGAATTTACATATACTTGGCTGGGAGTTGGTACTCCCAGTGGACAGTTTTGTGAGAAATAATAATCCGCTGTAGGCGCCTGAGGGCTACTCCCTTGGGCATAGAATGGGGGTGAATGTGGAGACGTGGTTATCGGATATGAACCCTTTATGGTATCTAGTCTCTGGGTCTGAAAAGGACCGCAGTCGTATGACACCTTTGGTGTCATAGGAAACGACTGAAGAGGACAAACGCCCGTGGTTGGACCTTCGTGGGCTGCTGTGTCTGTCCTCTGAAAAGAGGTGTTGAATGGAAGGCCTTGTGCTTCTTTGACAGCGTGTATAGCTGAAAGCTGAGTATCGAATAAATTACCTCTTAGGTAATGTTTGTCGAATGTGGACCGATAGGCAGATTCAGGGTATGTGTAGGAAGACCCTGGTAGGTCCTGAAAAAAGCGCTTGGATTGTATCGAGGCATGTGATAGAGGAAAGCCCCTATGGTCGGTCATTGGCGTTGTGCTCGGAGGTTCGAGTATCGGTACGCCGACTGTGTCGATTTCGTCGTATTCCACTTGGATTAGGGTGTCGGTCACGGGAAGGCTAGCTTCCGTGTTGCCCTGTGGCGATCGCGTCCCGGGAGTGTGGGAAGTCGGAGACTGTTCCATCTCCGGGAGAATCGTGGGTTCACTTGCCTAGAGAGCGACTCAGGTCCTGAAAAGGACTGAAGGTTTGTTAGCCTGTTAGTCCTGATAAGAACTATTTGAACGTGCGGACCAAGGTGCTAGGAGGTGAAGCCGCCTATTGAACACGGGGTCGCATTGCGGGTTTGACCAGACGAGGAAGTGAAGCTTCCTACGAGCCCAGGATCCTCGCACTAGGTAACCCGGTGAATACACCTTCTTGAGGGTTACCAGGCCTCGCACCTCTCAGACGGTTACTTAGTGTAACCCGGTGGAGAGGGCTTACTGGTCCAGAGCGGGGTAGCGAAATCCGTTCCCGCCTAGGGCCTCGGCTTTGTACGAGGGCTTTATAGGGAGGTCACACGGCCGAGCAAAAAAGGCTGGACCTGACACCTATGTGAAGGTCTAAAAGTTCTTCGTAGATAGGTAGGTATACTCGCTTGAATGAGTGTCTTGATCCCAGAGCCTGTGAGCGCCAGTGGAGTCGAATCGCAGCTGGTTCTCTTGAGGAAGGCTTCTTCTGGAGAGGAGTTCTTCTTCGTAGGCTGGTCAGGATCGGCATGGCCGACAGGGCCGTCGGGTGCCATATTTATACCACCTGCTCCGCCCGGGTGCTCTGTGATTGGCTGTTCGATTTGGCGGCGGTTATTCGCGCCCTGTGTGAGTCAGGGTGAAGTGTTACCTTCTCCCGTCCGTTGTTAGAATGCTCTGTCTCCGCCGGCCAATGGGATTACAAGTTCTGTGACCTTGTCTGCCCCAAGGGCGTTGTAGGTGGACTTGTCCTTGCCTCGTGCATCCTTGCGGGACCCACGGGCACTAAGTGAGAAGGCAAGTTGTCCGTGTCAACTTGCCCACGTGTGGGACTCCTCTCTCGCAGTGAGCGTTTGGCTTGTTCTAGTTCGGGAGTACTGACTCCTGTTAGGGCTTTGTGCGCACCCGTTTTTGGTCTGTAACACTTTGAGTGAAATGTCCTTGACTGTCTGAAGGACATTTTCTCATTATTATTGAAACTTGTGTTTCTTTTTACCTTCGTTTGTATAGTTTTCCTGTCCTGTTTGGAAGGTAATTTTTCTGGCGTATTTCGCTGTCTTAAATAGCTTGGCTCACGTAGTGAGTGTTTAGCTTGATCGTTGGTGGCCCTGAAAAGGGCCGCTGAAGTGTGTGGTGTGAAATTCACCACAATGTAGATAAGAAGAAACAAAGTTAAGTATATGGGAAAATCAAAGAATATATGTGATTAACTATCACCAAAGCTACATTTAGTAACAAGGAATCTCAATAAGTAAAGATAATATAAAATATAATGAAATCTTGGGTGGACAGTATAGCTTCCTCACATATTGTAACAAGGACGGATAGAATTAGTTGAAGAACAAAGTACGAATTGAAATGATTGAATGCAAAATATCTCTCTAATTCATGTGTGTTCGTACTAGCAAGTTTTCCCAAGCTAGTTGAAACTTCAACTAACAATTATAGTAACAACTAAGTACGAAAAGTAGTTGAAAATTAGTTCAACTATAATATTAGTTAACTACGCCCGTCTGTGCAAGGTGGTGATGGAATGGAATAGTTCCCTCTTCAAAGGGCTGAGATGATTATCTTGCAGCACCCAGAGGATTTCCCGAAAGCTGAAAAGCTTCAGGAATAACCTAGGGGCGGCAGTTACAAGAAATGAGAAGGGGAAACTATCCATCCATCAAAGTGGTCATGATCGATGTTAATCAACAGTATAATCGGTGAAAAATATAGATCCATTTAGACTTATCGTTTGTAGGGTTACAGCCACACACTCAATAAGTAATCTTCCGTGACGGAGTATAAATATTTGTAAGATAAGCTCAAACAAAAGAGGAATTAGATTGGAGAATGTTCGTATCAATAGAAGCCTATTTATATCAAGCATTGCTCTTGTAAAACAAATATGTGTCTGAAACGACCGTAACATCATCGTGAATAGTCCGCAATATTTGAACAGCAGACCATTTCAGTCCCATCTAAGCATAACCTTAACATTAAGTTGAGTTGAAGGAAGAAGCTTAAAACTCCAAAGGGTATAATCTGGTTTCATTTCATAGGTTTTCATTAGATGGAAAAATACTTTGACTGGAAAAATTATAGCCAATGATATGCCACAGACCGTTTTGGTCCCAATGATGGAGGGACTCTAGATCAAATTAGAGAGAAAACTCTTAAAGAATATATGCGGTTTCATTCCCCTAACTTAGCTGTATTTTTCCATTCTTGAAAAACACAGTTTCGTGTGAATGATTCCCCAAATTCAAAAATCGTACAAGAATAACTTGTTTGGACTCACAGTTTTACAATATCCCCTTTCCGCTCGACATAAGATGAAACTAATACGTTTTGATTTTTCTGATAATACGTATCATTTCAAAGAATCCGTTCGAAAATAAATATATAATTTGTTAAATAACCAAATTGAATCACTATGTTCTGAGTAAGAATGTATATCACATTTCAGAAACTACTAAATGTAGTCTTCATAATGAAAAAATGTGTATAAATCCTCGAACTTAATTTAGAAAGTTACCTTTGCTATGTTCCAGGAAGGTTAAATTTTTATTTCTATCATAGACCAATGTTCCAAAGTTTGTTCGATTGCCTTTTTTATTTCGATTCTTGGATGTGGTTAAAATTTTATTTACTCGTCATAAAGAATTTGCATTTCCTGCCAAAATAAATTGTTAAGCCTTCATATTTATTTTGCAATGTTTTCAACAAGACTTGTATTCCTGAATTAGAATGGTTAGTACGATTCGGGTACAGAATATGGTTGGATTAATGTGATTGTTTGGATTACCAAATTCGCCGTCATATGCACACGAGTTTTGACATCGTGTCCAAACAGTACGATTTTCATTGTTTCACAAACAACAATATTGACCTTCATACAAGTAATGAACTGGTAGAAGGCAAGACCTAATGAACAGCTAATACCATTGCAAATTTACTGGCCTTCTTTGAAGAACGGATGCCGTAAGTTATCCACATAAGAGGATGTTGATTGAGCAGAGAAGAGTGTTGCTGAAATTCATGGGTCAGGCCCCCGCACGTCTTCTGGACTCGCTGAGGTACGATATCCAGTAGGTGATGCTGAAGAGGATGAAACAGAGTGGGAAAAGACCAAGAGAAACCTGAAAAATCACCCGTTAAATATTATTGGGGAATCGAGGTGGTGTAGAAGGCATGATAGTTTCAGTTTTTATAGCAAGAAGGCAGATGATTCAGACCAACTACTGCAGGCAGGCAGCTCTTTAGCAAGAGCTTCTGCCGTAGTCTTTTGGGAGATTGAAGTCAATCAAGTTTGGATTATGCCATCTGGTAGGTAATAAATGATAAGGAATAAGTGTTCATGGCAGACTGAAGTTGTAATTAAGCAACAGTATTCTGGAGATGTCAACGATACATTACATACGAATACGAAATGTTTAATCCGGATTTGGTGACATTTTGATGGTTTCTAACATGTGAAAGAGCGCAAACTTCAGAAATCGTTTCACAATGCCTCAAAACGGATTTCCTTGAAGGAATTAACATTTTTTAGAGCCATTGCAATTGCTGTTCTATGAAAATTCGCTAAGAGAAGGTAAGTGGGTTTATTAAATCATTTTGAATTCTATGTTTCTTAGCTGAGTGGACCAAAAATTTATATTATTAGCGGGAGTAGAAGATAGAGTAGCTTCCGTGGCGGACAGATCAGCCAATACCATTGACGGACAGTCTTATGTTATTGATGGACGATGAGTGTCTCTAATAGTTTGACTAGGCCTGTATTGTTCTGTATTTGTGTGTGTCTACCTGCATATCTGCACTACAGGCTGCAATTTTGTAGCTATCGTCTTGAAACGTGGTAGGTCTGTCATCCTCCTTAGACACCCGGAATATGCTGTATATATGTTGGCGCTGATCCGACCCGGTGTTACAAAACACCTTAGAAATACGCGTTTGGTATGGATTTCGATTACTTTTGACATCTTAAATCGATTGAGAAGCCTTTCAGAACAATCGCCGACGATATTGGACGAAAAATATCAAATATACTAGTTTACCTGTAGTTTTCGTTGTTTTTTGGAATGAGGAATCGAAAGGTTTATAAGCTCATTCTTCATTCTTATAAGAAATATTGCCCAAGTAGGTACCGATTTTGGGTGGAAAAATTTGTATATTTCCTTGTACTCTGCGAGCGTGCAATTCGGATGTTAGGTTTTCGTTTTTTGACAATCACTCATGGTTTTCTTATCCTCCACACGTTTCGCGCCCAATGAAAACTTAGGTACATACTTACTTACATACCTACATGGAATATTTTTGGTTTGTGTAACCTGTAAAAAGCAAATTCTACTTTTGTCAAACTTCGTAAGTAAGTTAATCACCAGACCCAATAGTTTCTATAGCCACATAACACAGAAAACTCTTTTCTGTTTTCTGTGTCAGTTGATGGTGGAAACCACTGGTTTTAGTGGATGAAGTGGATAGAACTAAAGTAGGAACTGTTTCTGTGTGGGACCCTCTGTTTGTCTGGTACAGCAGTCGTGTATGACGCAAAAATTGCTGTCTTGTGTAATACTCGTACTTGAGAACCTGTGTACGTGTAGTTCGCGCCTCCCCCCCCCCCCCCCCCCCTCCGCGAGCGCTAGCGAAAAATAAAACGATAAAACCTAAACTTTACGGTAAATCTTTATCCAAGACCGAATGGAATAGGAAGGTATTAACAGGTCACAGAGCGTCTCCTAGGGTGAGTTGTGCACCTATACACCCATGGTTTGTAAGAGTAATGTAACAATTTGAAGTTATTTATGATTTTTTTCAATCTTGAAATATTTGTCCTCCATTTGATTTTTTGTCCTCCCTCAAGCCCTAGTCGTGTTTTTCCATCTGGTGACTCTATACTACACCCAAGGGATCCCCACTCCAATGTTCAGCATCTCAAGTTGAGTAAGAACAAAATTAGTTATATATTGAATAACAAAAGAAACTTTAACTATACGACTGGGACGTTTTTAATCGTTACCAACATAAACGTAAACAATTGTAAATTTGATTTAGAAACATCTTGAAAACGATAAGGTTGTATTCGATAATCATCAGAAACGCTTGCGTACGAGTCTGCAACACATTGGGATATTTTATGTCTCTAGTTGCAGACTCGTATGCAAGCTCTAAGAGCCACTCAGCTGATCCGGACACTGGGCATCGTCAAGTAAATGTCCTAAAGAGGCTACATACGAAATTACAGCTTCCTAGAGTGTAAAGCATAGAAATCAGCTTTAAGAGCCACTCATCTGATCCGGACCCTGGGCATCGTCAAGTAAATGTCCTAAAGAGGCTACGTACGAAATTACAGCTTCCTAGGGTGTAAAGTATAGAAATCACCTATCAAAATGATTTAACCACCTCTTTACAAATCAAACCGTTCTCGCAATATTCAGATCAACTGCTATGGATCAAATCATTGGAACACCAGCTCAATGAAATCATCAGGAATTAACAAGCGGTTGCAATCATGTTCAGAATATCAATTATTGAGAATGATCACCTGTGTGTAAACAATTATTCATATAACCATGCTCATAACTCAGCTTGTTGGCCACGCACTTCGCAGTAGTTAGCATAAAATGGTTGGATAAATCGAGAGCTTTCGAACGAATGGTCAACGAATTGTGTGGGATGAAAAACGACGAAGTACCATTCCCCTAGCAACGACTCGGTTGTAAGCGGAAATCATCAGAAAACCAACCGTAACGCTTTTTGTTATAGCTTTTTTCGTTGATGTGCCAAAGTGAAGACATAAGTAAAATGTCGAAACCATTTTAGGTTAAATTTTCGTCTGACTGCCAATATTCTAGCGTCGTGAATGTCATCAGTTGCCATCCAAAGGGGGAATTCTCATTGTATTCTGGTAATTTCATACAGGACTACTAATTGATCCACCTCGTAGTTATGATGGGTGTGTGTGTGTGCGTTGAAATCCAAACTACCTAGTTATCAGCCTCTGTCCCAATCTCATCAACAATTAACCGTTGTGGTGGCCCCACGGCAGCCTGCTACACCATCAAACATGTATCTCTAAAAGCGGATATTATTATACTCTTCTGTAGGTTCAGATTACAACATCACTTCTATTGGAAATTGAAGTAGGTATGAAACGATTTAGATTTATAGTTTTGTTTCAGTTCGCAAATACAGATATCTACTAGGTAATGGTTTATAAGGTATATAGCATGGATTTTCAGGATTTCATAAATCTAAATTTTAAACTCTAGTTATGTATACAATTATTAACATAATGTACTAATAAACTAGTGGGCTGTCTATATGTAAAATCACAGGACTGCGCAGTTAGGATTCTGCTAGGAAGTATATAGCTTTACTGATTCTTGATTAGTTGGTTATCTTCACCAACGATTTCTCACCGCGTAACTACGAAAATAATTATTGTGGTTACTAACTTGATCTATTGTCCCGCGCTGTGAACCAACGTAGAGAATGACGTGCTGCGTCAGCATTTGAAACTTCTGCTTGCCGCTGATAGAAGAATCTTCTAACCGCCCTGCTTCCGTATTAGCAACACCATCAACCTCGACCTGACCAAATATATGAGAACAATGATTTTATGGATACTATTTACAAAGGACTAAGGATATCATTCACTTTTGTTACTGCAATTTAGAAACTCAATAAAGAGACAACAAAAATACAATCAAACGGCGCCGATCCTACTATGCATTTCAAAGTTTCTTATGATGATAGTATTACGAATAATTATATAGGTACTCCCAAAAGGCACGTGACTCATGTACGTTTTGGGGATAGGAACTTTTGCAAAACCCACTATATGGACCAGCCAGTATGAGTAACTAATTTTAGGATGGTTATCGTTATATCTTTACAAACCAATAATAATAGTGAGCTTAGATTGTGTTGGAAAATGACCTTAACGTTAGATACTGGTGTGGGTATTTGTGTATGTCTACGAGCATTCACGACGGGGAGTAACACTACATAACCTCACGTAGAACGAAGAAAGGTTGTCATTGTATTTATATCAGGGTTGCCGTTCCACCGCAATTCCGGTAGATCTACCGGTATTTAACTTTTTCAAACCGAGCTACCAGTTCGAGGCTTGAATCTACCGAGATTTAGAGTTCTGAGCAAAATCGAAGGCGAAACCTGTCACATGGATCAACGAGTACACATTCTTTCTACCATGCACAGTACCAGCTTGAACATTATCAAATTGCCTGCGACCCAAGTTAAAGTAGGTAATTCTGATAGATTCGCCCACTCAGATCCACAGTTGGTTCAGTGACGTTAAACCGCTTTAACATCCTCCCCCCTCCCCAACCCAGTGGATCAGATTTCAAAAATTTGAATAAGCAGTCTTTGACTTGAATTAGAGTAATCCAAACATATTCGACGTTCAGATGCCCAGTTCGTTTAGTGATGACAAAGATACCCCATTTTTCCAAACCCCCCCCCCCCCCCACTTCCACTAAAACACCCCCTTCTATGAGTAAGATTTGAAAAATTTCAAGTAGCCTGTGATTTAAGTTAAGTAGAATACTCCTAACATATTCGACAACTCAGATCCTTAGTTGGTTCTCTGACGTTCAAAACGCTTTAACATCCTTTCCCCCTCCCATCGCCACTGGGCCAGATTTCAAAATTTGAAAAAATTAGTCTTTGACTTGAATTAGAGTAATCCAAACATGTTCGACTATCAAATCCCCAGTTTGTTCAGTGATGACAAAGATACCCCATTCCCCCCTCCTTCCCTAAAACACCCCCTATGAGGCAGATTTGAAATTTTAAACCTTTTAAACCTTCTCTGGACTTCTACAAATAAATTAAGACCAAAATTAGCCAAATCGGTCCAGCCGTTCTCGAGTTTTAGCGAGACTAACGAACAGCAATAAATTTTTGTATATAGCATTTCCAAGCCAAATGAAACCTTTTCCAACTCAAATGAAACCTTTTCCAAGTCAAATGAAACCATTTCCAAACCAAATGAAACCTTTTCCAAATCAAATGAAACTTTTTCCAAACCAAATGAAACTTTTTCCAAACCAAATGAAACTTTTTCCAAATCAAATGAAACTTTTTCCAAACCAAATGAAACTTTTTCCAAACCAAATGAAAACTATTGAGAAAATGAGTGAACTGAGGTACCTAGATAGGTAGGTACCCTGCAAGTTGCAGGTAGATGCAATTGTACCTCTCATAGAAAGACGTGGACAAAATGAAAATTCGATGAATTTCAGGCATAGGATTACCGAAGTGGATCTCACCTTAGTAGAATAGGAAACAAGTAAGTTTGAGAAATTTCTGACTGTTGAATGTGAGTGGGTACCTGCCTATCTAGGTACCTCAGTTCACTCATTTTCTCAACCGGTTTCATTTGGTTAGGAAAAAGTTTCATTTGATTTGGAAAAAGTTTCATTTGGTTTGGAAAAAGTTTCATTTGGTTTGGAAAAGGTTTAATTTGGTTTGGAAAAGGTTTCATTTGATTTGGAAAAAGTTTCATTTGGTTTGGAAAAAGTTTCATTTGACTTGGAAAAGGTTTCATTTGGCTTGGAAATGCTATATATAAGATAAGATTAATTAGTGTTACTCAAGTACATGAATTTTACTCGCTCAGTGCTCACATCTTTGTTCGCCTTCGACTGGTTGTTTACTTTGGTTATTTACTGTGCTTATTCGTCTAGTGTTTTATTCTCTTTCATAAAGATCAGCGCGGTCTCAATTACCGATCTTCAATATCAGTTCAATGGTACAGGAAACCTAGTTTCCCTTTCCCTTTAAATATACTACCTACATTTATTTACATATCTGCTGGCTGCAGCTTCTTGTTACCTATTTAGGTATATATCTCTTATAGCTCCCGATTCTCCCAAGGTAGTGGAAACCTTGGAACCTGGAACCGTGGAACCTACCTACTTGTGAACACATGACCTGGAAATTACCTACAAATTATACCTACTGAGTTCGCTTTTTACTGATGTGTTTCGTAAACCCAATATTATCCCCTGTCATTTCATCTATTTGATACTGAAGTGCCTGGCTACTACTACTACTTTATGCCTGATGAATTTAATTATGTAGTAGTAAAAAATGATTGGTACACTGATTTGGTCCATGCTAAAAGAAAGAATAATACTGTGGATTCGACCCAAAATATTTCATAGTCGACAGTATGAGATTTTTAGCCTAGAATGCAACCCTAGAGTAATATTGTATTCAATTGATAAAGTACCTATTAGCTAAGTCATAGTTCGTTCAAAAAACTACCTGGAAATCTACCGAATTTCCGAAATTGTATTATCGGAATCTACCGGTTTTTTACCAGATCTACCGAAATATAAAGTTAGGCTGGCGGCAACACTGATTTATATTATGTACATGATATGTGTAGTACGAGTAATAGTACGTGATTATGAATGGAAACATGGAATAAATTGTAATTTAGGTATTGCCTAAAGCAAATCTGGATGTGTCACCTAGGTGGTACATCTAGCAAAGCCTGACCTCTAATGCTACTTACCAAAACAAAAATGGCGATTCTACAAGATTTACTACTGCATGTAAGCTAACTATCCCTTAAGCAAACTTCTGCTCAAACGATTACCTTTGGAAACGGGTACTTAGTCGCCATAACTAAGAAAGTTGAGATCTTCACATATGAGATTTGCAATCTGTGGAGATCTGTTGTACGTCTACATAGCTTTTCTGAACCCAGAAACTTAAAAATGTTCACTATATATTGCTCGATTTGAACTTTTACGTTGATCTACTTTTCCACAAGGTATAAAAAGCGGTAGCACTACTTGCGGTTTTATTTCGCTCACCATGCAAGTTTCCTTGAATTTTCTTTTCTCTTTGCTCACCTCAACATTTTCCAATTCGCAGATGGCCTAAAAGATGAGCGGGCAAAAACATATTCAAATTAACATTATTGTGACCCAGCAGGTAGGTATTTTGACAAACTTTGTGGTTGCTGTAGGTTTATTCTTACGATTTTCTCTCACTCATATTGATACATTATGTTGTTTTTTGAATTGGCGCCTGCTACCTACCTAACTACACACTCCGATGAGTCAGAGGTCAAGTTTAAGTCATTATCAATTCAACAGTCTTAGACATAATCATAATCCTGACATAATCATATTACACCATTGTGTTGGGACACCTTCCTGAAAATTGCCTACCAAAAGTGAAGAGCTAGGAAGTTGGGAGCTATTGATGTAGGAGGTAGCAAGTTGTTTTATTTCTTGATTTATGAGTTTGACGGAAATTCTAATACTTTTGAGATCTCTACACTCATGTGAAACAAGAAAAACAACCAGAAGTATTTCAGATTCAGTCAAACTACGCGTAGGTATGTGTGAAACGTAGAGCAAAATTAATGGTGTTTGGGATGTAAATGGATCGCACTGTATTGACACGGGACGGGTCGCAAATGCAAAACAGGAAACTAACGCATAAAGTTATCCACCCATTTTCAGTCGATGATGCAGATTAAGCAGAAGTGAAAATCCTCTGAAACGGAAGTATGTGGTCATAGTTATAGATGGTGGAGGTTATGTGCCCGTGACTGCTAGAGAGAAATAAACTAAAAATTTTCGCAGGTATTCGTCTTTGATGTGTTATAAGGAAAATTAAATTCTAGCTGTTAGATAATAGCGCCTTCAAGGATGAGCCCCATCAAAGATACTCTCGGTGGTAGGTCTCAAATATGCAATAGGTACATATCGCTGTCAGATGACAACGTGTAGCCAGTATGCTTATCCAAGTATTTATATGTGGTACTGGCTTTCTGGGCTGTGTCTTTAGGAGGTCTTGTTATAAGTTGATATAGCTGGTGTTGATTTTGGTCCCTGTCATAATATTGTTAAGTAGGCCGCGCAGTGAATGTACCTACAAGTAGTACCCGCAAATATAGCATTTCTAGCTATCACAAATTTCACTGCTGTAGTGATTCTTCATCAATACGGAATGAAATAATATGCATGTAGGTTTGATACTTGGTATCACTAGGAATCTTGTACGTGCGAAAACGATATTACCAATACCTAGGAAGAAAAATAGGTAATAAGTAAAAATTTAATTCAGAACCACAAAGCCATTAATCCTGTTTATGTACAATTCAGCCCTATAATAGACCTTCCAATAAGTAGTCAGGATATATGTGTGACTCGTTACTATCGCGAAACGATATCCTGATTTATTCAATGGATATTCGAAGAGTGCTGAGGGGGGGGGGGGGGGGGGGGGGGGGGGGGGGGTTGACTGGTTCGGTTAAATAAAAAGTACGCGCACTGCGGTACATCAGGCGTATCAGTTGGAAGGAGTTATCCTTATGGTAAAAGAATATCTTCCCTAAGATAAAAGACTTGAGTTTTTCAAGTTTAATCAACATAATATTGCTCAGGATGAAATATGATATAGTAGTGATGTTGATGTTGATGATGGTTGTGCAGAATTATGATTGTTTGTAAGCTTAATACTTTTGTGGTGTTCTTAATTTGACACACTGTACTACGTCAAGACGCCTGTATGGTATGTGGCACTTTATTCTAAGTACCTCTATAGTTTATATTCGCTAGAACTGCTGAGCTTTCCTGTGATACATGTGGAGATAACGAAACGAATAGAGATTATTCTATGCTCTACGTCGGGGAGCTAATAATACGAATGCAAAAAAAGAGAGCTAATTAAACGGATACATGAAAACTTTAGGAAAAATGACAATGAGGAAGGGGCCAGCTTTGGTAATTGACAATCAAATTCATGGCGTATGACATAAATGAGAGAACAGTTTTTTTTTTTTTTTTTTTTTTTTTTTTTTTTTTTTTTTTTTTTTTTTTTTTTTTACTTTGGCTTTACTCGAGCTAGCAATGGTCGGCTGCTAATGACAAGTTCATGTCGAACTCACCGTACAGCTAAAGCCCTAAGATGATCCTTCACACCTTCGATATTTTGTGTGATTGACAACATCACAATATAGGACTTAATAAAATAACAGCGGTTGCAATAGCGTACACCTTGTGTCAATCTTACTCAAAAATTAGTTTTTGGGTTTGTGTAAAGACACAATTTCCTGCTGTCAGAGACAAGGAAGAAAATGAATATTCTACCTAGGCTTTGAAAATGGGGTTGCCGCACTACTGCTAACTGTGTATAATACGAATTTTACGTAACAATATCTCCTGGAAATGCCAACTTTGTAGGAAGGGTTCGCCTGTATAAATAAAGTACATGTTAATTTATCAACTGACCTTTTCGTATTTTCGTGCTTTAGGTGTGTTTTAGTTTTTATGGTGAGAAGTGGAAACTGCTGTTAATCATCTAACTACAAATAGAAGGCAATATATCTAATAAGATGGGGTTTCCACGGGATGTTTAAGTTGAAAAAGTAATATTTTACCGCGGCCTCTTTGCTTCCGGGAGCTGGGTGTGCGGTGGCGTCGTTATTGGGGACCGGTGACGTCACTTCCTTGGAGTTGGCGTGGGAGGTCGAGTTATTAGAATTGACGTGCGCATGCGCGTGACCGTCTTGCGGCGACACCTGAAACAAACCAACTTTTTCTACAGTGCTATATTCATTATTGCTTTCGCAGGTCAAAGCTTTATCTATGATGACTGAAATCCGCAGGATGTAACCTACCTATAAAGAAGTTAAAAAATTATTTGGTTTATTATTTTCAATAAGAAACCTTTGTAATCAAGAAAAAACTCAAAATATGTTAGTTTACGTTTCAAGTTGCGTAGAATCCAAAACGTTGTAAATTATTACACGCACTTTTACGCAGAAGACTAAGATTAAACGAAGTGTATTATACTCGTACCTACATTAGGTAAGTATCTAAATACTCTGTATAGATGTAGACGCCTACCGAAGAGAAATGAATTAAATTAAGTAACACACCTACACTATATTTAACACGAGTTGACCCACCGACTGACAATTAATTATATAAAATACATCATCTACTTATGCTCCAGAAGTCCACCTACAGGTGACAAAAGTTATAATAAACACGCTTAAGTGAAGTGAATACTCTATTGAAAGTAGCATTAGAAGTATCTAACAATTCACTATTCTGCAGGAAATTGCGGATTGTGTAATTCAATCTTTATTGAATAAATATACGGTACCTACCTGTGTTGTGGATTTCGGAAAGCATTGCAACTTTTCTACTCCATTTTGAGAGATACAAAGCAAATTTGGTTTGAGGAACATCTTTCATCAATCATCACTCTGGATTTAGTTGAGAACTATACCTGCCTAATAAACCTTCTTGTAGTAATTTGATAAATTAAATTATAGTTTTGACATTTCATGTCTTTGCTATGGCACACAACCAAATTTTCGTTATGTTACGTTACGTAACGAAATATGCTCAATTTCTGATGATTTCCGCTTACAACCGAGACGTTGCTAGGGAAATGGTACTTCGTCGTTTTTCATCCCACAAAATTCGTTCACCATTCGTTCGAAAGCTCTCGATTTATCCAATCATATTATGTTAACTACTGCGAAGTGCGTGGCCAACAATCACAGTTATGAGCATGGTTATTTGAATTATTGTTTACACACAGGTGATCATTCTCAATAATTGATATTGTGAACATGATTGCAACCGCTTGTTAATTTCTGATTGCATACGAGTCTGCTACACATACCTACGCGTCTGCAACTGAAGACATGAAATGTTCCAATGTGTTGCAGACTCGTATGCAAGCGTTTCGTCTTTACATTCTTTCTTAGTCGATTACAAAGGTTTATTTATTTTTATTGATAGATATTATCCCAAAGAATCGACTGAAACCACCCGGATCGCTGTAATTTAATCCCTTCGCTCTTTCTAAGGGCCAGAACTTTGACAGGAAAATAGATCGTCAACATGAACAGTTGCGAACACAATAAAAATTTTCTAATTTTTTTTGTCGGCTTCTAAGTTTTTGAGTCGGCTTTTGAAGTTCAATGCCTGTAGATGATAAATACTAACAACACAGTACTAACATCAGCAATAATATTCAGTCATGGCATCCAGTCAAGGTCTCTTGCGATACGTTTGGTTCTTGATCTTGTGAAATTTGTAGTATTGAAATATTATCAAGTTCTTTCTGTCAAGGAACATGTTTACAATCGTGTTACCATTAATAAATTCTCTCTTGATGTTAATTCGCTTTAGAAACGTTTATATCATTATACGAGTATAATGACACAGTTTACCGCTTCAATTATATTGCCTATATTGGGAGACTGTAATGTGCTCAAGTTACAAATATATATTCAGTGCAATAATGAGAGTCGTTCCTAATTATTTTATCTGCTTTAAATAGAAAACAAAGCTTCTTCATGACCGGTAAAGGCGATTTTCTCGAGTCCTTTCCTGCAAATATTGCCAATGCACTAGAAATTTGGGTTTTCGGGCTCGAGTATCTTACCTTTGGCTTTGATTGAAACATTCCCTTCAGTCTCTCTTTACTCGTTGGGTTGGTGAAATGGTGGTTGAAGTTGAACGTCTCGATTTCCTGCTTTTTGTGTCTCCAATGCTTGTCGTAGCGGATCCCAAAGAGGACGATGAAATACTCGAGGAGGGCGAAGAACACAAAGAGGGTGCAGGAAATGAGCCAGACTTCGATGCATTTCAGCTCTAGCGCGCTTGGTGAGTTGTTTCTATTCAAAACATATAAATAACGTACGAAGTTAATTGCGGCACGGATGCTGATGAATGCAACATTACATCAGATAACATCTCATCAACATTACATTGGATTATCATCATTACAGTTACTATTCATACATTACAGTAATTATTCATACTTTACAACTAACGAATTAACTATCTATACATTTAACAAAAAATGCTTCAAGTTATAGAAATCTTTATTATTTCTGAATTCTGTGCAGATCACTGGTATATTTATATATTGATATTAATATTATACAGTCAGGCATCATACGCATAAAGACATTTATGACGTGAAAACCGAATAAGAATTAGCAGAAGTCAGTTTACTTCAACAAGTAAAAGTCGCTATTCGATGTCGTGTTGACGCGTTTGGTTTATCATGTTGAATAATAAGTAAACTTCTGTAATCGACCAAGGACTCAAAATTTGTTGGTTTATTTTCAAGGTGCGTAAATCCAAAAATCTAAAAAGATATATATATATATATATATATATATATATATATATATATATATATATATATATATATATATCCATCCATCCATCCGACCGCTATACGTCGTACGCGGCACAGTGGGGCAAAAGTGGGGAAAAACCCCTAAAATAAAAGTAACGATTTGGACGCTCTTTTGAACGTTTTTTTACTCCTAGATAGTCAATGAATGGTGTAACCAGTCGCTTTTTTCCGCGGAAATTTTTTTTTCCAGTAGCAGTAGCTTCACTTCCGAATGACGGTGCGTTTGAACTCAGGACTTGATAACTTATCTGCTTGTCTATTCAGGTCTACTAGAAGCCCTCGAAAAGATTAGCCAGCCCCATTTTCTGCTGTACATTGCATATATTATAATATCAGGGCCCCTGAATCTTGAAAAAGTAAGATTCCAGCATATTCAAGACAACATGCTTATGGCTACGGTTGTGCCACCACTATGTGCTATTGATCGTATGATCACCAGGCCACCATGCTTAATGATTCCTTCAATAACCTACAACCCTCGCTACTAACAGTGGAGTCACTGATGGTGTCGAACATGGTGTCGAGTGAGAAGACAGGAGTGACAAGGAGGACCATTCTACTTGGCACCACTTCCAGCATCACCACAAAGCTATTCCACAACAACCTTAAGACTATGGTTATGCTACATTCTGTGCTATTGATTGCGTTATCACCTGGCCATTATGGTTATGATTCCTTCAATAACCTACAACCCTCGCTACTAATAGTGGAGTCACAGATGGTGTCGAACATGGTGATGAGTGAGAAGACGAGTGATAAGGAGGACCATTCGACTTGGCACCACTTCCAGCATCACCAAAAAGCTATTCCACAACAACCTTAAGACTTTGGTTATGCTACATTCTGTGCTATTGATTGCATTATTATTATTACTATTATTGCTACTACCTTGGCTAGTCACCTGATAGTGTCGAACATGGTGAAGAGTGAGAGGAGAGTAGTGACGAGGAGGACCATCCGGCCTGGCACCACTTCCAGTATTACCACGAAGCTATTCCACAACAAGCTCAAGACTATGGTTATGCTACATTCTGTGCTATTGATTGCGTTATCACCTGGCTATTATGGTTATGATTCCTTCAATAACCTGCTACCCTGGCTACGAATAGTGGAGTCATTGATGGTGTCCAACATGGTGACGAGTGAGAGGACAGTAGTGACGAGGAGGACCATTCGGCCAGGCACCACTTCCAGCATCACCACAAAACTCTTCCACAACAAGCTTAAGACTATGGTTATACTATATTCTGTATCACCTGATGGTGTCGAACATGGTGACGAGTGAGAGGAGAGTAGTGACGAGGAGGACCATCCGGCCCGGCACCACTTCCGGCATCACCACAAAGCTCCCCCATGACATGATGACGAAGAGCGTGCTGGGCAGGTAGCTCTCCAGCAGATGACTCCGCAGCTCCCGGCTCATCGTGATCAGCATGCGCGCTGTCGAATGATTCCCTGGGTTCACGCCAACAACAGACAAAGGCATAACTTTCATTTACACTATACTGGAGAGCGAGCGTGGCGCTATCGCGCTCTGGAAGAAGAAAATATGAGCGATCGTTCACATTTTTTTTTAAATATGCGAGGGAATTTAATGACGAAAAAAGTTCCGAACCTTTACATTATTTTACCAACATATTATATTCTACTGCATTGATGATTGATACATCATATTTGATTCAATACTCTTCTGTAGTAGGGTTCCAGACTCCGACGAGATTCTGGGAGTTTTACAAAAACTACCTTACATCACTTTTGAAAATTGATTAAGAGTGGGCAGGAAGGATAAGGTTTTGATGGATTGGGAGGGGGGGGGGGGATTTAAAGGGAAGGATGAGTTCGTTTACCAGCATTTTTCAAGCAGAATAACGTGTTCAAAATTCAAAAAATGTGCATAAAGAATCTCTACTAATGGGATGAAACAGGCTCTCAATTGGCAATTTCATTTGTTTTTAGTGGAATACTACCCAACTATATTAGTAAATGTAATACAGTCAACTACAGTACAGGTCATGCCTGAATGAATAACAGGTGGTTCGGTTGTTGTCAAGTGAAATGTACATATTAAAAATAAATCATTGTGTGTTTGGACTTGAATGCAATCAGTTTGTAATAGTAAATGTTTATCGACTGGAATATTCCAAAACTATAACTGAAAACAGTAATCAAATTTCATTAAAATGTGCTAACAAAGATAAAAAGCGAGAAAAAATTGTTCAAATTCCTAAAATTAGTTTTTATTTTAGAAGCCTAATTATTAAGAACTCGTTTTTCCTGCCATAATTTAAATCAATTGTTTTTGTGCGCACCGAGTACTCCAATTTTGAAACAATTATAAACAATATAAAGCGAAAATTCATATGATCATGCTGCAAGACTGAAACTTTTTTACCTTGTACCTATCTACCTATCTATTTTATTTGCAATATTGCAAGCAATTTCTGTCTTGTAAAAACGAACCACGTATAAACTGTCAGGAATTAAAAAAAGAGACCTTACAAATTCCCGAAAATAATTAATTTATTCTAATCTGGTCAAATGATACAATATCGGAACACACACGAAATCGACGGAACAATGATTTTCTAGTACAATTATTGTTTAGCAGTTGCTAAGTGACCAATAATGCCAACGTTCATATCCGAAAATCGTAAGCTGGATAAAAAAAGTACGTAACTTTAGACACAAAATTTCTCACACACTCCCACCAAGCCAAATTGGATAGTGTCACTTGTTAATTTGGCTTCCAACACTTAAATTTATAAATCCAGTCTTTCGGGTCGATGGATCAATCTGCCCCCACGAGTCTTCAAACGTAGATCACTGTTGGAATATGGTTGAGAACCTTGAATTTCATCAGCAATCTCCTGGTGTAAAATTGAACGAAGGTGATCTGAAACTTTATCTTCTTGATATAATTGAAAGTTCAGCTCCAACGGGTATAGTCTTTGGATGGGTCGAGTCAAAACACCACAAGAAGTCCTCAACTTAACCACTCTAAGAATCCCATCTGCGCCTCTAATTACATCAGTAACTCGCCCCAAAGGCCAATCAAGACGCGAAGTATTGTCATCACCAATCAATATTATGTCACCAATCGAAATGTCTGTAGGTGTGTACTTGGATGATGTTATTTTGAGTTGTCCGAGATATTCGTTTCTAAATCTATTTCGAAGCGTTTCAGTAAGCTTCTGCCGGTATTCGTAACGTTTTCGAAGATCACTGGCTTTAATGCGGTCCAGATCTGGTGCTCCGATCTCTTCTATATCTTGATGGAACATACTTGGGGTTAGATGAGCTAGATCATTCGGATCATTCGATAAGTACGTAATCGGGCGAGAATTGATCACAGATTCGCAGTCGCATAGAATAGTCTGCATCTCTTCAAAATTTAGGGATGCACGACCCAAGACTCGCCTCAAAAGCTTTTTGAGAACACCAATTAAACGCTCCCACCATCCTCCCCACCACAGTGAAGCTGGAGGATTGAATCGCCAATCAATTTTCCTCACTGAGCTGTACTGAGAAATTTCATTCCAATCGAGATTTTTCAAAGCATTGTTGAGCCCTAAAAAGTTTGAGCCTTGGTCGCTATACATAATCGAAGGACGCCCTCTTCGACTCATAAATCTTCTGAAGCCTTGAAGAAAACTATCAGTGGATTGGGATGAAAGCAATACCAAATGTACAGCTCTGTACACAGCGCAGGTAAATAGACAGATGAACGAATTTTCTCTTGACCCATTCGTAGTTTTAAGATACAGTGGCCCGGCCAAGTCGACGCCACTAACTTCAAAAATTCGTGCTTGCGTACTCGAGGCTCTGGAAGAGGTATAGGTTTGCTCTCTAGGCGTTTAGCACAATAACGCTTGCAACGAACACATGAATTGATCACGTTCCTGATCGTTCGTCGTCCTCCTGGTAACCAAAACCGTTGTCGCAGAATAGACATCAATAACTGAAATCCAGCGTGACAATTCTCGACGTGTATGTCCACTACTAGACGCTCAACAACAGGGTGTTCGGTTGACAGAACGATAGGGTGACAGAAATCGTTATCATCAGCTTGGTACGAAATTTTCGTCATTATCCTTAACAAACCATGTTTATCAACTAATGGAAGGAGTGTGGACGACTTGGAGTCAAACACACCGTTGAGAGTTTCTTCTTGGACCATTGATAGAACCTTGTATTCAGCAAATATAAATTCTTCAGCAGTCAGGTCTTGATGTATTCGCTGATCTTTCTTCACTTTAGCGTTATTTTTATATCGATATATCCAACCAATGGTACGCACAATCATTTTGTAATGAGAAAAACGCTGGTAATACCAATTGTGAGTCATAGCTGAAGTCACCATTGACGAAACTACACCCTTTTTCTTTTCGACGTTGATTTCTGCTTCATTAAACTCCAAGCAGCTTCGAGGCCACATATCATCAGAACTCACTAGCCACTGAGGGCCCTCCCACCATTTAGAGTCGAGGAACTTTTTTGGGGAACATCCACGTGAGAGTAAATCTGCAGGGTTTTGGATACCTGGCACATGCCGCCACTCACAACCGGAAGTCAATAAACGAATTTCTCTGATTCTGTTCATTACAAAAACGTCCCAAGGTTCGCTGCGTTGAATCCAAGCTAAAACAGTGGTGGCATCCGTCCAAAAAATAGTAGTTACATCGGAGAGGTTGTAGCCTTTTACTACTGATGCGTAAAGACGAGCTCCAATCAACGCTGCTAACAACTCCAGGCGAGGTATAGTCATACCCTTGCTTGATTTTGTCGTAGGTGCCACTCGAGCCTTAGCAGCAACAAGTTGTACGCTCACATTCCCTTCAGTTTCTACTTGAAGGAAGATGGCAGCTGCATATGATTTCTGGCAGGCATCAGAAAACACATGGAGAGACCAATTGGTGTCCGTTGTATTGCTGTTTGCTACCCAACGAGGAATCTTCACTTGAGCAAGTTGAGATACTTCTTCAAACCAATCCAAAAATTTTTTCTTGATACCTTCATCAACTTCCTGTTCCCAAGGGAGTCCAAGTTCCCATGTTTGTTGAATCAGAAGTTTAGGAATCAAAGCAACGGCACAAAAAAAACCAATTGGATCAAAAATTCGGTGCGCTGCACTGAGCATTACCTTTTTAGTGATTTTTTCCGTGTTGACTGAAAGTAAGCTGTCAAAATTCACTGATAACGCGTCCTCTTCTTTGTACCACAAGAGACCCAAGACATTAGATGGAGAAAGTGAATTGTTCTCACCTGAAATCTCCCACCCTCTTAGCTCGAATTGTCGATCAGCCATTACTTTAGAGGCAATATCTATGAAAGCTTGAGCTCGGTCTTCATCTTCTAGACTTGCAAGGCAGTTGTCAACATAATAGCTGTTGGCGAGAATTTCGATGAATGAAATTGGCCAATTTGACTTTCCTTCTTCACATAGAGTCTTGACATTATTAAGGTGCAATTTTATACACGATTCTAACAAGAATGGGCTTGGTGATACACCGAAAACCACACGACGATGCCTGAAGTGCTTCAGTACTCCACCACGATCAAGCCAGAGAAATCTCAGGAAATCTCGGTCCTTTTCACATACCCCAATTTGCAGGAAAGCCCGCCTTATATCACCAACCACGCCTACTTTTTTTTAACGGAAACGTGCCAAGACTGATGGAATTTTTTCAAGTAAATTTGGACCTTTCTCCAAGCACATGTTGAGACTGGGATTCCTGTTCTCTCGAGATGAGGCATCAAACACAGGCCGAACAGGGGTGGTAGAGTTAGGTTTAATGACGTGTCTGTGCGGCAGATAGTGACAAGGAAAATTCAGTTCATCCGTTGGCACTTCCTCAATCACCTCTTCTTCTAGCCATTCGTTCAGGAGTCCTTGGTATGCTTCATAATACCCTTCAGCTTTCAATTTTCTAACGGTGGTGTAAAGTCTTTTTACAGAAAGTTGATAGTTGTTAGGAAGTTCGAGATGGTTCTCTATCCAAGGAAGATGTACTTCAAACCGTCCGTTCTCAATGACTGAAACTGTATCCACAAAATGTTGTTGAACAGCAGCTTCTATTTCCATCTTGGACGACTTCTCTGATGGATCCATTATTCCTTGAGTGTCCAAAGTCCACAAGTCAGTGATTTTAGCCTCATTGTTCATCATGCTAGTCACCACTGTTGCTAAGTTTTCTTGAGTTTTGCTTGATTTAACCTTGAGGGGTGAATCCTTTATTCTTCCTGACAAAGTCCATCCAAGATTAGTTTCCATGGCTACCAGACCACAGCTCAATGGTATTCTCCTACCAGTCCAAAGTTTCGCTGCAACATCAGCACCAACCAAAATTTCTATGTCAGTAGCCATGCCAGTGTCACTGAGTACGACATTATGATCTGCAAGTTCACGAATCCAAGGACCATGAATCACAGGTGAAATTTGTCCACAAATTACGGGTTGTCCCAAAACCTCAAAATTACAGTGGTAGGTTTGGTCCAACATCGAAAGGTACAAATGATAAATGTTGTGGTTGACGATTTCAGTTGTCGCTCCTCCAAACAATGAATGTTGGATTGCTTCCTGTCTACATGGTGTATAACCCATTTCCATCGCCAATGAGGAGAGGATGTAAGATCGGTGAGATGCCGAATCAATTAGTAATCGAGCTGTGCGAGTACATCCATTTTTACTCCTCACAGAAACCATCAAAGTTTGCATAAGCACACCACAATGATTCGCAACAGCAGCGAGGGTCTCCTCCTTTGTTACTCTATTTGAAACATTCTGATGAGTATGTTTTGAATCAATGGGTTTTTCGACATTTGGTGTTTTGTCACACATCAACACAAAATGTCCTCTTTTGCAAATTATGCATTTTGGTCGATTTCTGCACCGATTAGCAGTATGATTTCTTTAGAGGCAACAGAAACATGCTTTAGAACTAGCTACTCTCTCACGCCTTTTCTCCAAAGTCATGTTTTGCACTCCGGAGGGTTGTGGTTTCCAACTCAAAATATACAGCTAGAAATGCCACTGGATTTAGTTGTCGTTAGTAAATCTGTAGCCGTAGGTATATTGGATACTCCCTTTTCTTTTTTCTGTGCACATGGCTTTGTCCGTGCTCCATGACCTGATTGTAACAATCCAAAACCAGTGCGTGCCAACTCGACCTTTTGTTCTCCTTCCACTTCCACTTGTAGGAACAACAACAGATTGTCAAGATAATCCTTTGATGTGGCTTCAGGTTTAGTTCTCTTGACGTTAGGTGCACAATTCCTCTCCCATATCTTAAGCATGTCTTGAGATAAACAAGATGACACAAGTGGCATTAGTATTGGAGCACAATTCTCAGATGTGACACCTAAAGTTTCTAAGTTACGGAGGTGAGATTGCAACCTATCATACAACATAGACACACCAAGTTTTTCTTTACATTCCGTATTTTGAGTAGCTCTCGAATATAGAACTCAGTGAGCAGGTCTTCACGTCCGAAACGCTCTTTAAGGGACCTCACTACAGAAGCGAACATGTTTCCTGTAGCAGGGTAACTATCTACAAGCTCCTTGGCGGGCGAATTTTCGATCATGCATTGGGTTAGGTAGCCAAGCTTGTCATTGTCATCCATGGTAGAATCTTCGTCGAATTTCGAAAATTGAGACCAAAAAGGTAACCAATCTTTTAAATCCCCACCAAACTTCTTCAGTTGCAATATAGGTAATTTATACTTGCATTGCTTCTATTTACAGAAGAACCTTCCGAATTTACACTACCTTGTACTCATCGACCATCAATTTCTTGAGGAGGGTTCACGACCTTATCTATAAGTGCCTTATACTTGAAATAACTCAAAAGAATTTCATCAATTTTATCCTGCTCATCATTAAGATCCGATTCCCTCACACCTTCAATACTCTCCAATGCTGTCATGATGAGCGCATTTCTCTCTTCCATTTCCGAATTTTTAATGGTGAGTAGCTCAAGAAGCGAAGTCAATTCAATAAAACCCTGCTCCGTAATCTCCTTCTTCAGCAAAATATCAATTTTATTACAGATGTTAGAGAAAGAACGCCGAATCCTCGAACGCACGCACTTCAACTTACTAAGATCCGACATAATTCAGTTCACGAACAATCACTAAACTCGCGAGAAGGTTTTCAAAACGCGTCACGAACCGATTCTGACCAGATTAGCTTTCCACACGGTCCTGTCACGGTCGCCAGATGTCTGGAATTAAAAACGCTGCAAATTATTACACAAAGGTTTATTATTTCTGTATCATACAGACCTTCTACGTAGAAAACTGACCGTAATTATTTAGCCTCACTTATAGTATATTTACTAGGTATCGAAACTCGGGGCTTCCAATATTTGGTTCACTCGTTCACTGCATCACAGCTCCAGGAGCCCATAGTTTTACGCTTTATAGTAAAGTTGTGGAAAAAAAAAAAATAAATAAATAAATAAATGGGGCCGTCTAGGGACACCCGAAGGAAGCGAAGCTTTATATCATAAAGTGTAGAATAGAATTATGAGTATTTTCATACTCATAAACAATCTTTTCTAATTGGAATTAATTTCATCACACTCTCTCTCTCTCTCGCCTTCCCTCCCCTTCCCTCCCCTCCCATCCCCTCCCTCCCCTCCCTTCCCTCTCACTCCCTCCGCCTCCCCCACACTCCCTCGCCCTCCCTTCCCTCTCACTCCATCTCCCCTCCCCTCCCTCCCCTCTCTTCCCTCCGCCTCCCCCATACTCCCTCGCCCTCCCTTCCCTCTCACTCCCTCCGCCTCGCCCTCCCTCTCACTCTCTCCCGCCCACCCTCTCCCACCCACAAGGCGTGCGCGCGTTCGTCAGTCTAACACTGACACTTTTTCACAATTTTTCTCCCGTAGCATCTATGCGAGTGAAGCGATCGGGATGGTTAAACGTTAGGACCAACTAGACCCCAAATGGAGTCTATATGCGAAAGAACGGGTTTTTTAAGTCAATTCTTAGGCCTTTTAAGGCCCGGATGGCGAACGGCGGACGGCGAACGGCGGACGGACATTTCAAATTTGGATTCTACGCACCTTGAAAGGTTTGAGGGGGGGTTATAAAAATTGTTTGCTACACGATCACATAGGCTTATTATTGAAAATAATAAACCAAAAAAGAGACCTTACGAATTCCCGAAAATACTTAATTTATTCTAATCTGGTCAAATGATACAATATCGGAACATTACACACACGAAATCGACGGAACAATGATTTTCTAGTACAATTATTGTTTAGCAGTTGCTAAGTGACCAATAATGCCAACGTTCATATCCGAAAATCGTAAGCTGGATAAAAAAAGTACGTAACTTTAGACACAAAATTTCTCACATAAACCACGTATTAAAAACCACGTGTTATTACAACAAAACTTATAAATTTATTCATTTATAAGTAAATTTTTTCGATCACGTTAACTGTATGTTTTTAACAGCTAAAACATGAAAGGCTCTTGCTCGCTGGATGCATAAGCGCTAAAAGTACTATTGCGAAATGCTTGAGTCAGTCAATTTCGTACTCACGTTTGACGTTATAATATTAATCATAATATTAATCATCAATAGTATCTATTCACGTATCTAAGTCTACTTGAGAAAGAGTTTTCTTTCCCGTTTAACCAAATGACATAGCCATGTTTTTACGGTTTCAACTAGGCCTTCAAATTTCAGTTCGTACTTGAGGCATATTTATGTACTTCGCTTATTTTTGTTTACTACGATATAGTTTTCGTTGTATAGAATAGTTTTGAAGGAACACTCTTATATTATACTTAGCGATTATGGATTTCTTTATACCTTCACCATAGTAGACGATGTGGGGTTCTGGTTCGGGGAAGAAGGACACCACGTACTTCGGAAGCCTGTACCCGTTTTTGCCGAAGTCGCTGGGAAAACTGAGAGGAGGGTCGTCTTTCCATTTGAACGTCATCGACGGGATGATGTATTTATCTGAAAATGTATGTAATGTAAATGTATGCATGTAATGTATGTTAGTCAGAGCTTGTAAAAATATAATCCAGTTCACACAAACGGTGCTTAGTGTAATTGCTAGGAAAATATTTATAACTACAATTAGAGCTACTAAGGTAGATAGAAAGATGTTTTTGGGTTATAGAGATCAGTGAGTTGTGCCCTTTTATGGCCAGTGTCTTAATATGGTATGTTACCGAAAAATAAAATAAAGACGAGTTGTGAAAATAAAAACTAGTTTGCATCTGATATTCTATCCATACAAGACATCAGAGCAAGCTAAGGTAAGATACTAAAGGCTTTAGTGTGTCCCTGGTCGCCTCTTAAATACAACAATACCTGTCTAATAATATTTTTGATGTAAAATTAGAAGCTCCTTCTGAGCGTAATATTTAGCATATTTAAAAATGTTTGATGATTTTGAAAGCTTGGAAACTGAAAATTCAGATTATTGCTATTATTGTATTGCAACTTCGTTTCACGATACTGCTTTGTGTGTGTTTATGAACAAACAGCGGGTGTCCTAGTATGGCCTATGCAGGAAGGCCCTAAATTACAGGGGCACTACAGTGATTCAGAAATTGTTTGCCCATGCTGGAGCAGAGGGGTCATCTTCAGGTAGTCTATAGTTGGTCCTGAGCAAAATAAACGGAAGTAAACCTTCCAGCCATCCAATACCATCTCTCAGAAAAATAAAGGCTAAATAACAAAGAAGAATACTCAAATCCCTAAACCCAGCCGAACTTATGGGACGCTTCCCGGACCCAGCTGGTTTCGAAACCCAGATTCCAAGGTCAAACCACCAACCAAATATGATTTTGCTTTATTTGCCAAGAGGACTATGCTGAAGACATGGTTGTATGCTCTGTCTTTCAGACATATGGTCACCAGCTACGTGGTGGTTATGGTTATGGCATCAAAGAACCCACTATCTACCTGTGCCCAGAATGAGAGGTCCAACTTCTGACACTTTTTTGCTCTTCTTACTACATATTACATTATTATAATACCAATGTACGAATCTCGTTTCTCTTTAATGTTGAATGAAAAACTACTAGCCATGAAAATACTTGTTTTCTGAAAAGAAAAAAAAAGATAATGTTTAAATAAGGATTTTGTTTTACACTGCAATCATTATATTAACATTTCATTGACTTTTTTACTCTGCAATTCAATAATTTATACCTACTCCATTAGTTTTTTCTTCATTAGAAATCATGATTTACTTTCACTTATCCCAGGTAACCAAAAATAAGTTAGTTTTTAATCCGGAATCCTAAAATGGCCTAAGAGCTGGTTTTCACAAGATCGCAAGAATATAGTAAAAGAATTCTTTTTTTAAAACGTTTTCTTTGTGATTATAAAAGCAGATAGATTGTTCAAGTAGTTGGCGAAATTTCATGTAAATTGATTGAACAGTCCAAGCTACAGTCCGTCAAACTTTAGGTAGGCCATATCCAGGCACTTTACTTGGAACAACTCACTGATAAAATCTCAATATACTCAATTAGAATTACAAGATTAATAACTCAAAAACATCTTTCTATGACCTTATGTGGGTGATATTTGTGTGTTGAAACTATGTTCATGCTTCGCTTTTTTGGGGCACTACTAATAGTTTCTCAGAGTCAGTGATTAGTTAACTAGTCATTGTAGAGTATCCTATTTCTGATTCAGATTATGAACTAAAGAATTGATTAACCGACCAAACAAATAATTATATCTAAATATATATATTATGGAAATAGTTACTTACAACTACTAAAGTCAACTGCACACTTCTGAACGTCAAGTGGATACAGAACGAAATCCATGTCGCACTTGATTTGTACTGTAGCTCTGGAATGAAGAGTAAAACACAATGTGACGTAAAAATAATAAATTGATGTTTTTCTTTCCTTCATTTAAGCTCGTGGTCGCGACTTAATAAACCTACATAGTGCAATGAATTGCATGGTGCAGGAACCTTGGATTCCACTATAGCCCATGTGACATTTTAATGTCATTAGTATCTCATAAAGGTATTGTCCTTGGCTCTTTTCCAACCAGCATTACCCTCTACATTTCTCATCTTCCCCCTTTTACGGAGCAATATCAAGACAAAAGTCTGTAATTTCGGGTGAAGCATAGTTTTCCAGTATCCATATAATGATTGTGTACTTACACAATGAAAATGATTACCATGAGATTAATTATTGGGGACTGTGATTGACGTTTATATCACATAAAGGTAGAGTGGAGAATATGCTTAATTATTTATGGTTTTACGTATTTACGTGTATTCCGTATTTGTAAAACCTAGAAGGCTATCTTAGCTGCAAAACTATATGCTCCTATTCGAAGGGTTTCTTCCATAAGGAAAGTAGTGCTCATCAAACCAACAAAGCTAATGCACTTATGCCGTCTGTTTCATTTGCCACTCTGTTTGCGATGCTCCTTCAATATAATTTTATTGTATATATTATCACATACATACAATTTTATTGTACTTTATGTAATTTTATTGTATACAGGGTGTATCGCAGGCAGATAACAATACTCAAGGGGGTTAAACTCGACCGAAAATGCAGTTCAACGCCGCCAACCGCACTTCTCTATCTCAATCCGTTCCAGAGATAATATATGTCGATTTTAAGGTTTTATCGGAGAAACCACATTTTTTGTCATAGAAACCCCAATATCTCCATTTCATCTGACTTTCTAACCTAACATTCTACCCCATTTTCGGAATTAGCGTTAAATTTTACATAAGGCTAGTGCAGTTCTTGAAAAGTACCATTTAAAAACCCTAATAGCCATTCAAACGTTCACCGTTTCTAAAAAGGTAACATTTCTTATACATTTGAAGGTTTCCTAAGTTTTTTAAAAAATGCTGCAAACTGCGAGATCTCACAAAAGTTGGGAAATTTAATCAGCTTTTCAACGGTATGGTCGAATACTCGAATACTTTCCAATTCCATGAAGAAATTCAAGTTGCAGCGTGATAAAACGTTGGAAGGAGCCTACAAAAAGTTGGGATAGGGCTTGTGACATTGGCCTGCTCGAATCCCTAAACTGGCACCGCTGGATTTTTATGTGTGGGGTATCCTTAAGTCAAAAGTTTACAGTGTGCTCATTCAAGAGAGATATCATCTCTGATAGCCAGGCTTCGAGAATCATGTGAAGAGATGAGAGCAAACCACGAAGAGATTCAATCGACTACGTCAGCGGTGCTAAACAGATGGGACAGTGCGATTTAGAAGAAGCAACTTTATTTTTTATAATTTATTATTATTATTTTTTTATTTTATTTTATTTATTCATTTATTTATGTATTTCAAGTTCAACTTGGTTCAAGTACAAAAGTTGCTATTCATTTAGCACAAGTTTAGCATTTTAATTTTCTCCATAATAAATTTCTTTTATTTCAGATTTAGAAAATAAGAAAATAAACATTACGTTAGTTTTATTAGAATTTTACTACCAATGTATCCTAACACTTACGAGCGTTTTTTCACACTGCAACTTGAATTTCTTCATGAAATTGGAAAGTAATCTTAATTTTGAGCATACCGTTGAAAAGCTGATTAAATTTTCTAACTTTTTTGAGATCCCGCAGTTTGTCGCATTTTTTTAAATATTTTTTTTATATTTTTTTATTTATTTTTTTTTTTTACGTAGGAAACCTTCAAGTACAATAAGAAATGTTCCTTTTTTAGAAACGGTAAACTTTTGAATGGCTTTTAGCGTTTTTAAAAGGTACTTTTCAAGAACAAAGGTGCACTAGTCTTCTGTAAAATTAAACGGTGATTTCGAAAATGGGGTCAATTTTTACGATAAAGTGAGGTAAAATTGGGAAATTGGGGTCTCTATGAAAAAAAAAAGTGGTTTTTCCGATAAAACATTAAAAACGACATATCCTCGGAACGGATTGAGATAGAGAGGTGGGGTTGGCGGTGTTGAACTAAGTCCTTGGTCGAGTTTAACCCCATTGAGGATTGCCATCTGCTTGCGTTACACCCTGTGTAGTAGCGCCTATCAGGAACACCGTCATCTCATTTATTTATTTATTAATAAGCACGTCTTTCGCCAATCGCATAGGGAGTAGAGTACAAAGTATGTAAGGGAAAAAAAATCTTCAAACTTGGAATGAAATGAAAAAATACAGAATGGAAAAAATAGAAATAAATGCATCATTTGTATGCATCAAATGCAATTCATGACTAATTCACAAAGCTACTAACACTGACACAAAACACACGTCACTGCGAATGGGGGCTCATATGGAGGCAGGACGTGGTTCTACGTCTATGAATTGGTTTAACATGTGAAATTAAATGATTTGATTAAAGTGAATATGGAAGAACAAAACTAAATAGGTACCTACGTGAAAAGCTCTCAGCTATATTAAGAAATACGCATAACTCATAATTAGACACTTTCCCCTATAATTGATATGTTGTGTAACATAGTTAACAATAATTCTTACCCAATGCTTACTCGCATGGTTTGATTTCGATATATGCGGACGGAAGTCATTTCTTGGAACAGCGACAACACCTTCATGTCCCTGAGCTGCCGAATGTAGAGGTCGGGGATCCAAAATTTCTGCTCTTTATCCCACGTGAGCTCGAGATGATCGTCTGCGTCCGAAAGCTCTTCTGTGATGTTGATCCTCGTGTCTTCCCAGTACACTTGAAGGAACACCTCCAATGATATCTCCTGCGACAACACAGCGTTGATGTTCAATGAATAAAAAGTTCCATTCATGCAGCATGATCGTACGAGCGAATTTTCGTAAATTATCGTATTGTATAATGTTGAATTGTTTTGAAATTTGAGCTTTTTGAGTGCAAGGAAATCGTTAACCATTAATTTTATGGTAAAAAACTTATTCTAAATAATAATCTGCTATTCAAATAGAGGTTCTGAATTTTTAGCTTTTTTTGCAGTTTTTATCGATTTTTTAGCAAATATCGATGAATTTTAGGTACATTTTTCAGCATAATTGTGTACATACATTTTTGGATGTTCTTTTTTATAGTTAATAAACTTTATTCGAGCAATATTCTACCAAAAAATATAAATTGAACGATTTTTAGCCGTTTTTAGCCATTTTTAGAGATTTTTTTATTACATTTTTTGAAATTTGATCAAATTAATGTGCACAAAAAGTGTTGTCCAACGAACTCATCCTTTCTTTTGAAATGCTTGATTTTTAGGCGCAAGAACGAAGTTTTTATCTCAATTCTATCGAGAGTTATCGTCTGGAATGACACACACACACACACACACACACACACACATTATATATATATGGGTCATTTCACGCGAACTGCCAAACTTTTTTTTTCGATATTTTTTAAAAGTCCTGATTTTCTAGTATGTTGTACCCATTGGTAATACAAGCAAGGAGCCAAATTTTTAGACCCCTTCTTCGCCCAGCCTTTTCTCTACAACTGTCCGAAGTTTAGGGGTGTGCGCCAAACACTAACTTTTGTTTTAATTGCTCAACCGTTATTGTGCTCAAAAAATAAGTAAGGTGGCCGATTCTTACGGTAAATCGTCTGCTCTTTCTGGTAGTCATGTCTAAATTTACAAAAAACTTAAGCTTCCTCATGAAAACTCAAAATAAAAACTTGTTTTTCACATTTCATCAATTTCGCATTTTTTGAAAAAAAAATTTTTTGATCTTAAATCATAGCTACCAGTATGTAGAATACGAGGTTAAGAGGACGTAATGGGCCGACAAACGGTTTGTCGCCAGTGGTACTTAATGTACGGCCTGAACTCCCAAAAAACGTAAGCTTCCCCATGAAAACTCCACATTTCATCAATTTCGCATTTTTTGAAAAAAAAATTTTTTGATCTTAAATCATACCTACTAGTATGTAGAATACGAGGTTAAGAGGACGTAATGGGCCGACAAACGGTTTGTCGCCAGTGGTACTTAATGTACGGCCTGAACTCCCAAAAAACGTAAGCTTCCCCATGAAAACTCCACATTTCATCAATTTCGCATTTTTTGAAAAAAAAAAAAAAATTTTTTTGATCTTAAATCATACCTACTAGTATGTAGAATACTAGGTTGAGAGGACGTAATGGGCCGACAAACGGTTTGTCGCCAGTGGTACTTAATGTACGGCCTGTACTCCCAAAAAACGTAAGCTTCCCCATGAAAACTCAAAATAAAACTTCTTTTGCACATTTCATCAATTTCGCATTTTTTGGATAAAATTTTTTTGATCTTAAATCATACCTATCAGTATGTAGAATACGAGGTTAAGAGGACTTAATGAACCGACAAACTGTTTGACGCCTGCGGTACTTAATGTACGGCCAGTACTACCAAAATAAAAGAAAAATTGAATTTTCATGATAAAATTTGCACCTATCTGATGTGCCGTCAAATGTGAAGTTAGTTCTAAGCTAATTTGATAAACTGGGGACTTTATAATGAAAACTCAATTTTTTATTTTATTTAGGCAGTACAGGCCGTACATTAAGTATCGCTGGGGTCAAACGGTTTGTCGGCCCATTACGTCCTCTTAACCTCGTATTCTGCATACTAGTAGGTATGATTTAAGATCAAAAAATTTTTTTTCTCAAAAAATGCGAAATTGATGAAATGTGAAAAAGAAATTTTTATTTTGAGTTTTCATGGGGAAGCTTATGTTTTTTGGGAGTACTGGCCGTCCATTAAGTGCCACTGGCGACAAACCGTTTGTCGGCCCATTACGTCCTCTTATCCTCGTATTCTGCATACTAGTAGGTATGATTTAAGATCAAAAAATTTTGTTTCAAAAAATGCGAAATTGATGAAATGTGGAGTTTTTATGGGGAAGCTTACGTTTTTTGGGAGTTCAGGCCGTACATCAAGTACCACTGGCGACAAACCGTTTGTCGGCCCATTACGTCCTCTTAAACTCGTATTCTACATACTGGTAGCTATGATTTAAGATCAAAAAATTTTTTTTCTTCAAAAAATGCGAAATTGATGAAATGTGAAAAAGAAGTTTTTATTTTGAGTTTTCATGAGGAAGCTTAAGTTTTTTGTATTAGACATGACTACCAGAAAGAGCAGACGATTTACCCTAAGAATCGGCCACCTTACTTATTTTTTTGGGCACAATAACGGTTGAGCAATTAAAACAAAAGTTAGTTTTGGCGCACACCCCTAAACTTCGGACAGTTGTAGAGAAAAGGCTGGGCGAAGAAGGGGTCTGAAAATTTGGCTCCTAGCTTGTATTACCAATGGGTACAGCATACTAGAAAATCAGGACTTTTAAAAAATATCGAAAAAAAAAAAGTTTGGCCGTTCGCGTGAAATGACCCATATATATATATATATATATATATATATATATATATATATATTTATATATATATATATATATATATATAAAAGCGTTAAAATCCAGGAATCATTTCAGAATGCCTCAAAACAGATTTCGATGAAGAAATTTTTTTAAAATTTTTATTTTAAAATTTTTAGAGCCATTGCAATAGCTTTATTTTCTAAGAAAATTCGCTAAAAATGATTGGACGAAACAAACACATTTCAATCGTTGGTATTGAAATATCCCCGTGAATTTTCCAAGTTAAGTTTCAGTAGGGGTAGGGTGGTGGGGCCAGTGTTTGACACCTTAAGAGGCATTTTGTCTTTGACAAGCAATTAAGTTATGTTTTTTCGTTTGTTCAAACTTGAAGCTTACATCTATTGCTGCATCAAGATGTCCTCAAACTGCTCGGTATTGAAAAAATCATTAATTCAAGCCAAAAAAACAACATAAATTCGTGTTTTAGAAATCATTTTTTTTGACCCAGTATTTGATAGCCACATTTTTTGTTGTACCTGTGAATGACACCCTATGACTGACAAGCAGTTCTTTTGCAATATGATTCCTTGTATCAACAAAACATTTTATTTCAACATTTTACATATAAACTGAGCATTTGAACTTAGTTTTATTAATCTAAATAAAAAATTAATATGATTATTCATAAAGACAGAGTTGATATATCAACGGATGTTTCATCATTAAATAGGAACAATATTTTCTTGATACCATAGGCACAATACGATTCTAATGGTAAAAAAACAGCTTGCGTGTTGCTATGTATTTATATAAATATAAAAAATAAAGAACGAATGGCAAGAACGGATAGACATCCATCATGACAGCACTGTCAATTACTGAGGGGAGCATAAGTTTGGGAACTGGTAATTGACATTTGTATTTTCACATGTTATATTTAATTATTTCCAAACAATGATAGCATATATGCAAGCTTCACAAAAAACCGATTGAGAAAAACCTTGGAAACAATCAAATTTGAAAATGTGGAGGGCATGGTGAAGCAAAATAAAACGCTTACCTCCTTAGCAAAATCACAAGATACAGCACCAAAGAAATTACAACACGAGATTCTGTTGGGTAACCTCCCCCAGATTTCACTAAAACCCGCCTGAAATCTTTTCCCGCCTTTATAATTTACTGAGAAGGTATTTTGCCTCAAAATTAAAATGGATCAAGCCCCTAAAACAGTTTTAAATGCCTTCTTATTAAAACTTCTAAGTGAGATGTCAATCACTGGGATATTGAATGGGATTAAGAATGAATGAAAACGTACATTCCCCCCACACAAGACACCAGTACAATGCTAATAAACGTCTGCCAAGTTGGGTGTGGTAAATACCTTCCGTCACACGTATGTATAGATCATTGAAATGTTTTAAATGATCTTGAAATTTTTTCTAGTGGGAAATAGTAAATCAAGATGTGGCGTAAAATATCATAATCGGTCAATAGGTATACGAGCAAATGATGCTTGATTTAATTTACATTTGCGCATGCGCAGAGTGAAGTGATGATTTGAGAATAAATATGGTACGGTGACAATCTAGAGCCTAGCTCCAGCACATTCCCCGAAAATTTCATCAAAATCGGATGAAAACTGTGGTAATTAGGGTCGTTGTAAGAATTGCTCTTGCCAGCAGCAGATAACGATGCCATCATATTGAAACTGATATGGAATGATTAAATGTCCTCCCCCAACTTCCCACCAAATTTGAGCCTTGATCGGCCAACTTAGGTGAGAGAAAATGATGATTGATGGGATTTACGTTTGCGCATGTGCAGAGAAAACTATTGATCGGGAACGATTCAGTTAATATGGGTCTATCTCATTCCCTGAAAATTTCATTAAAATCCGAAGAAAACTGTGAAAATTATAATTCTTACAAGGATTTTACACTTGAACATGCGCAGCAGCTACTAATGATACAATCATGTTGACATTGATATGACAAAATCAAATCATCTTTCCCCAACTATGCACCGAGTTTGAGGGAGATCGGACGACTGGAACGTGAGAAATGATGCTTGATGGGATTTACGTTTCCGCATTAGCAGAGTGGATTATTGACTTGGGGACAATGATACTGATAGGAGACCATCTGTTGCCTAACCCGCACGATTTCAGAAAGTTTCATCAAAATCGGATGAAAGTTGTGGAAATTAAGCTTGTTACATGGTTTTGAGGACACACGACAGACACACACACACACACTGACAGAGACGGAACGAAAGTGGTAGGTACCTCCTTTTCCGTTATACCCCCCCCCCCCCCATCTGTTTCACGACTTTCGCAGCTGTTTCTAGGCATTCCTTCTTTCTTAGATTACATATTTACGTAGAATTTGTGACAATTTCAAGCTGTGGGAAGAAATTATATTACTTAAAAAAAGAAGGAAAAAACAAATTACCGTGTTTTCAGAAGTTGCCGATGTCGGTGAGGATATTTGTTGAAACAAATTGGCGTAGTTGTGGTTTGATTGCCTCCACATGAATTCGCACAAATAGGTATCAAGTGACGAATTAACTGTTCCGCATTGGCTTTGCCTTATCGCCTGACCTTTGTGAAGAGATTAGTTAGTAAACCAACCGGTTCATCGGGAAGACATTGGACCCTAGCAAGCGCGCAGCGCCCATGGTCAATGACGTTACCCTCTTGTTTTTCCAAGAATTCACCAATGCCTCTTTATTCCCTCAAACTAAGCGAACATTAATTAAAATTTGAAAAGGGATCATTACCGATGCCTAGAAATATCAAGCGGGCGTGAAACAGTCGCGAAAATCGCGAAACAGATTGGGGGAGGGGGGGTATAACGGAAAATTGCCTCGAAAGTTGTTCAAAATGGTCCAAATGCGAGTGGAGATTTTGATTTTGGAAACAACAAATTTTTCATCTCGTGATAACTATGCTTCCGATACCTATAGGTAGACTCGCACGCAATATACAGGATGTCTCGACTTGAGTAGGTAAGACTTCAGGGATCGATTTTACAAGTAATTTGCAACAAAAAGTGCCTGCTCGACTTTTTCTTTTAGAGGCTTCGTTTCCGAGTTATTTCTTTATTAAGATTTTTGTCGTGTTTTCAACCTTACATCACAAAAACAGCTTTAACTCCCCAATTTGTCGAGTTTTCTCAAATCTAAGGATACCGTTGGATAGAGCGTTAAATTTCCTATCATTTTGATGTAAATTTCAATTTTTTTTATTAGTTCTAGTTAGTGAAAAAAATGGCCAAAGTTTAACATTTGAAAAAAAAAAAAAAATTGTCGATTTTTCTTCGTTTTTCTGCTCCTTAGTATGGAAGTTATTCAACAAGCGCTTTCCGGGAAAAACTTTCGCACCCTGTCAGCTTTCCAACGGTTTACCAAAAAAATTTTTTTATAGGGAAGTTTTGGAAGAAAATAGCGTTTGAATGACAAAAAACGTGATTTTGTCGGTCAAAATTGACGTTTTTATTTTATTTAATTTTTTTTTTTTAAATATTTCATTATGCACAGTTGTATCCGATGATAATAAACCAAAAAAATATTAGTGTCTCTACCTAACTCATCTTCCACCTGCCTCATCTACCTGAGCAAAATTAGATAATTATCGGAGGGGCAGGCAGAAAAATACGATAATACGATCGGCTACCTCAGTCAGTTGTGCTTCAAAATTATTCCTCGGATACTTATCTTTCATTTGAGTAGGTACCTAATAATACGGGGTGAGTTGGCAATGAAAATGCTATTGTGTACCAGAGATCAATAAAAAATTATAATTACTTCTTAAAAAAAAAAAAAAAAAAAAAAAAAAAAAAAAAAAAAAAACAGCAGGTTCTCAAAGTGCTTTCCTCCTTCCCGTATGCCACGGAGGTTTTCAAAGTGTCTCCCTCCTATCTGTATGCAGAATGCACATACCTTACGTAACGTCACACGATCTGCGAGGAAGAGATGCCACCAACGCATATGCAGATCGTGTGACGTTACGTAAGGTATGTGCATTCTGCATACCGATAGGAGGGAGACACTTTGAAAACCTCCTTTTGTTTTTTTAGAAGTTATTATTTTTTTTTTACACGAGCAATCTCTGATACACAACAGCATTTTCATTGGTAATCCACTCCGTATTATTAGGTACCCACTCAAATGAAAGAAAAGTATCCGAGGAATAATTTTGAAGCACAATTGACTTAGGTAGCCGATCGTATTATCGTATCTTTCCGCCTGCCCCTCCGATAATTATCTAATTTGGCTCAAGTAGAAGGCAGGTGGAAGATGAGTTAGGTAGAGCCACTATTATTTTTTGGTTCATTATCGTCGAATACAGTTATGCATAATGAAATCAAAATAATATAATAAAATGAAATACTTAAATAAAAAAATGAAACGTCGATTTTGACCGACAAAATCACGTTTTTTGTCATTCAAACGCTATTTTCTCCCGAAACTTCCTTATAAAAAAATTTTTTTTTTAGTAAACCGTTGGAAAGCTGACAGATTAAGAAAGTTTTTCCCAGTCAAAGAGCGCTTGCTGAAAAACTTCTACACTGAGGAGTTGAAAAACGAAGAAAAATCGACAATTTTTACATTTTTTTTCACTAATTAGAACTAATAATAATAATAAAAAAAAAAAAAAAAAAAAAAAATGGAATTTACATTAGAAAGATAGAAAATTTAACACTCTTTCCAACGGTATCCTTAGATTTGAGAAAACCTGAAAAATAAGGGAGTTAGAGAGCTGTTTTTGTGATGTAAGGTCGAAAACACGAAAAAATCTTAAAAAAGAAATAACTCGGAAACGAAGCCTCTAAAAGAAAAAGTCTACAAGTCACTTAAGTCTTACCTACTTAAGTCTTATCTACTTAAGTCTACCTACTTAAGTCGAGACCCCCTGTATAGCCACCTAACAGCTAACAAGGAATATCCAACAATTTGATTAGGTAGGTAGTAACGAATACTGGCTATGGTGACTAAGCCGTAAGGGATCTTGAGAGAACCATTCTCACCTCTTTACTTTCGTCGACAGCTGACACGCGGTTGATGAACAAAGATATCGACACTTCCACGTTCTTCGCTGAAAAGAAGAAAACATTTTTAGTACCTACTCAAGTACCGATTCAAACGGTATCTTCGATTGTTTTATAAAACAAAAATAATAAAAAATAAAATAAAAGTAAACAATTGATATAAATAATTATAATAATTAATAATAATTGATATAAATTGACAACTCAGCCTCATTTCTACATCTTTATAGTCTAATTTATTCAATGCTATTTACCTAATACTTGTATTAATAAATTTATCGCATTTCATGTTGTATTGTATAGAAACATATTGAACAGTATTAAACATGTTCACGTGTCGTCTTCACACAAAAGTATAGTTAGTACGTACTCGAAACAAGCTAAAAGGACACGGAACACCTCGCTCAATTTAGCCTCCTTGACCTGAGCCACCTATGTACTTCCTTCCCATTTTACTGTGTATGCTCAGTTCATAATATTTTTAGATGCAGCGAATGGGGATAATATACTTGACCTTGTTATACAGAAGATTGGATGCTGGAGGCGCGTTCTACCCTCTCAACGAAAATAAAAATGTTCTGTATTCGCAACTCCCTTTCTCACCTGATTCCTCCAAGATAACAGTATTACAGTTTCAGCATACAGATAACAGTTTAAGCCGGATTACCTTTCCCCTAGGCTCAACCTTTTGACGGTTCTCATTAGGTAGGCCTATAAATATTTTCTTTTCTTTCTAGTTCACTGGTTCGATACTGTGATTTTTAATTGTTTACCGTTCTGCTTCTTAAATGAGTATTACACGTTTCATGTTAGCTGATAAAACGGTTCCAAGCGAGCCAGTCTGTTGGAGAGAACTCTGGCAAATCGTTATTCTATTCTCCCAACTAAATTGATTACAATGGAAAATTTCCGGTTGACGGTCAGAACAAGTCTCTACCTTAACAGTATAATTATACTACCTTTAGTATAATTCAAACACTATTCTGACTGTATTGTACTTACAAGTACATATAGTACGGTGGAAAATGTACTTCCTTCCTCAAAATTTTCTGACTTCAAATTTACAATTAAGTTATAAAACGGCGAACATTTTTAAATTGAAATTCCATAAGGAGTAGGAGTGTGAGAAATTAGCGTTCCTCTCGTATAACGCAAAACGTTTCGCGAAAACTGCAATTTTCACCAATGTAGAACGTTAACCGAGTCTAATTGTTGATTCTGTTGACAAAAACATAAATCCCATCTCCTCTTAAGGATTCATCAATTTCAATTTGGCCCTCGCCTTCAGTTTTCCGAGTTCATCTCTGAGACGAAATTGGGAATAAAGACGTGGAACACTTGCTGCGCCTGTCGAGGCCAATGTATTCCATTTTGGTAATTCCCTCCCGCCCTTTTCCTTGAAAACGCCGTAATCGAGTTACAAGCCCCGGCCCTGCGCAGCAAAGTGAAATATACCTCGCGGAAAATGGAAAAAGGAAGACGAATCCAATTAAGGAGCGAAATTATCAAGTCCGAAAGAAAAGGGGAGCCTTTTATTTCAACAATCCTTTTATGTGCTTTATTTCCATTTGTCTCGCCGTACCCCCTACTCAATTCCAACACCCATCTTCTTCTTCACAACTTCTATAGAATTAGGGATGCTTAGGTGTCTTGGCTTTCGAATTCTTTTCAATTTTTGGAGGTATGCTTTTCTATAGTAGAGGTAGTTTAAGTGAGACTAGATTGGGCCGAGAAAGGAAGCGCAATGATCAAGCCGTTATTGACGTTTCGGATCCATTCTCTAAAATCCAACGCATGGAAAAACCTTCATAAGCGAAACATTTTTAACAAATTACAGTCCTGTTCCAGAGAGGGCAGGTCATAAAAAAAGTTCCAGTCATGCAGCATGATCATATGAGCGAATTTTTCAAGAATTAAGCGAATTTTTCGTATTAGGTATATAGATTTTTCAGTAAATATTGATGAAATTTAAGTAAGTTTTTCGGCATAATATTGAGCAAAGTTTTTTTAATGTCTCATTTAATTGTTGATAATTTTGTTTTGACCGAAATATTGACTCACTGTCTCATACTGACTCGGCCAAAAAATTGACCAGAATCGCACTTTTCTAACACATTTCTACAAAGCACAAAGCGTACTAAAATGTAGGTTTCTCGGTGTTTTCCAAGGTGGTGTTGCAAATATAAATAAATGGACATCATTACGAGGTTCAGCACGAAAAAATGCTCCAAAATCGTGTATTACATGTGGCAATTGAGTATCTTCAAAA
Source organism: Adelphocoris suturalis (assembly GCA_030762985.1). Lineage (NCBI taxonomy): Eukaryota > Metazoa > Arthropoda > Insecta > Hemiptera > Miridae > Adelphocoris > Adelphocoris suturalis. The sequence goes on along the minus strand of CM061041.1, from coordinate 11,365,297 downwards.
ACTCAGTGATTTTGATTTTGGTGAAACTGATTGATTTATCGATGACATTTTTTAGTTTGGACGCACGGAGAAGAAACTCTCAAAACATTTCTGAATGATTTAAATTCAGAATTTTCGGTAAAATTCACATGGACATATACAACAACCACAGCTAGATTCCTGGACGTAAACATAAAACTTACTGGCCATCGGCTAACTACCTCAGTTCACATTAAACCAACAAACAAACAATTATACTTACATTATGAAAGTTGCCACCCCCGTCATACGAAACAATCCATACCATGGGCTCTCTCAATTAGGGGACACAGAATTTGCAGTGAACAGAACGAAAGAGAGTCATATATGAAAGATTTGTCCAACAAGCTTCTCGCCCGCGGATATCCAGCAACAATGGTGAAAAAGAGAATAATCCCACCCCACATAGGCTATCGCCCAACGATCCGCAATGAGCACGGGAAGGTCCAAATGACCACAACATTCTTCTTTGGAATTGAGCGAATGAACGGAATTTTAAAAGAGTTGTACCCACTGCTATCCTCTAATCCTACAACAAGAATGGTTTTTCCCAAGGCACCTTCGCTAACCTATCGGCAGGCAGCTTCAATCGGGGATATCTTAACACACCGGCGATCGGTTTGGACGGAACCACCAGCCCCCAGCAAAGGGCTGCATCCATGTAAAAGGCGCCGATGCAAAGTTTGCCCGATAGTAATTGAAGAGGATCATTTCAAATCACCCAATAATCCTAACTCATACACATGCAAAGGATCAGCAGAATGCCAAACTCCAATGTGTGTGTATGAGTTGATTTGTAAGGAGTGCCCTGCCTTTTATGTGGGAAAGGGAGAAACGCAACTGAACCTGAGAGTAAATAATCATCGGGCATCCGTGGTCAGTTCTAACGAAGACCTACCAGTGAGCAGGCATGCTATGGTTCATGGTTCATCATTCGATGATTGTTTCGGGATAAAAGTTTTAAAGAAAATGGGACCCAAGGACAATAAGCGGTTGCTTCACCAGTCCGAAAAAGCTCATAGCAACGTTTTGAGAGCCTACGATCCACCAGGACTAAATATTAGGAGATAATGCAATCGGTCCTAAGCAAGTCAAGTTTCTTTGCCAACGTTGTAAATGTGTAAATTAACTCTTCAAAAAATTTATTTTTCTCTTGTATTTCGAAAAAGGCATCTTAGCCGAAATATTAAAACTAGTCTGTGAAGTGTATTTCTGTGTTTCCTTCTTTCTGTTTCATATATTATCTCTCTTAGAGCCACTAATCAAGTGATTAATATATATATATATATATATATATATATATACTAGCTGGTCCACCCGTTTGTTGCACAGGTTGACTTGAACATTGCCAAATAGCCTGTGACCCAAGTTAAAGTAATTTTGATAGAATCGCCCACTCCTATCCCTAGTTGGTTCTCTGACGTTCAAAACGCTTTAACATCCTTTCCCCCTCCCCTCGCCCCTGGGCCAGATTTCAAAATTTGAAAAAATTAGTCTTTGACTTGAATTAGAGTAATCCAAACATGTTCGACTATCAAATCCCCAGTTTGTTCAGTGATGACAAAGATACCCCATTCCCCCCTCCTTCCCTAAAACACCCCCTATGAGGCAGATTTGAAATTTTAAACCTTTTAAACCTTCTCTGGACTTCTACAAATAATTTAAGACCAAATTAAGCCAAATCGGTTCAGCCGTTCTCGAGTTTTAGCAAGACTAACGAACAGCAATTGATTTTTATGTATAAATATATAAATATATATATGAAAAAGGTTGAACTCTAGGATTTGTTTTAGGATATCTAACAACGGGTTTCCAGAAAGTAAATTTTCAAAATGTTTAATTTTAAATTTTTGGGTCCATTGCAATAGCTTCATTTTTTACGAAAATTTGCTAACTAAACGAAGCATCGCGTTATTCTCTCTAGTTAGCTGATCTTTCGCATTTTCGACTTGGAGAGCAATACAGCAATACTCCAACAACCTTGGCCTATCCAGTGAAGAGAAAAGCGAAGTGTGAGTGCCGTTTTATATATATACCTATATATATTTATATATATATATATATATATATATATATATATATATATAAATATATATATATATATATATATATATATATATATATACCTATATATATATATATATATATATATATATATATATATATATATATATACATAATACGAAAGGTTATAATATAGCAGGGGAGAACAGAGCTGTTTGGGGAATGTTAGTTTTCCGAGATGTACAGGTACATATCCGTGGTTTTGCTTGGTAACGAACTAGGTACAGTACTGTGATACCAACTACTGCCAAGATAAATAAATATACTACCTCAACTCAGGAACCACGAATGTATAAAGCAGACGGCTAGTTGTGGTTGCAGTGATTGATGTGCCTTGTTAAAACAATACTAGACGCCCGGTGGCTTCGCTGGCACGCTCAAAATAGCTATTGTATCTTCGTGACTTACGACATCTTCTCTTAGAAACGACCTGAATTTTCAAATTTAATTTAAACTGGGAAGAGGTAAGTTAATTTTGCTTCTTTTTGACTGGTAAATGTCAAGTTAACAATTTAATTGTTTCCTAGTTTGTTAGGAAAAAAAAGCCTATGAGTCAGAAAAATAATTTATAGTTGCAATCCGTTACAGTTCACACGTATTACTTGTGTCGATTATAACGGAACACGGTGCGTCTGTCCGAAGACTGAAATGAATTGTTGCTGTCAATAGGAAAAACGCTGCAAATTATTACACAAAGGTTTATTATTTATGTATTAGACAGCCCTTCTACGTAGATCTCTGATCCATAATTATTAAACGCCGCTTATAGTATATTTAGTATCGTAACTCGGGGCTTCGGACCTCACAAATGGGTTCAATCCATTACAGCAGCGGAATCTCACAATTTTACGCTTTTTAATATAGTTGATAAACAAAACAATTTATTAAAAAGTCATCTTTCCAACACATTTAAAAGTATTACCTATACTGCATATTGATATCATCTAGTTGGTCAAAGTTCAAAAAATGTGGTGACAAAATAACTGAAAATGGCTAAGAATTGTTAAATTGATATTTTTTAGCATAAGATTGGTCAAATAAAGTTTATCAACTATGAAATAGAACATTCAAAAATTTATGTACGAAATTATGCTAAAAACTTGAACTTCATTAAATTTTGTTTTAAAAAATCTATAAAATTGCAAAAAATAGCCTAAAATCCAAAATCTCTTTTTGAATAGAAGAGTATCATTTAGAATACTTTTTTCCATAAAATTAATAGCTAACATTTTCTTTTCACTCATAAATCTCCAATTTCTATACAACTTGAAATATACAAAAAAAAAAAAAAAAAAAAAAAAAAAAAAAAAAAAACACTTTTTCACCTATTTTTGGCTCATAGCACCCATGAGAGTGGAGCGATCGAGCTGGCGAGAAGTTAGGACCAACTAGACCCCAAGTGGAGTCTATGTGCGAAAGATAAGATTTTTTAAGTAAATTCTAAGGCCTTTTATGGCCCGGACGGCGGACGGACATTTCAAATTTGGATTCTACGCACCTTGAAACGTAAAGTGACAAAGTTTGAGGGGGGGGTTATAAAAATGTTTTGCTATACAAACACATAGGCTTATTATTGGAAATAATAAACCAAAATGAAGTCTAAACAAATTTGAATTCTTAAAAATTCACGGAATTATCCAACAACAAAAATATTTGTAATCACAAACTAGGAAATTGGGTTTTTTAAAAAATATAATATTAAAACGTATTCCAATAGTCATTCAATTTTGTAGAACTTTCCAAATCTCTACAGATTTAAGGCTAAAGGGGACGGGTATTTAGTGTGATTCTCAGATAACGGATGGCGCTAGCGTCGGATGAAACTTTATCGGGCAAATCTCAACTTGAGTACACATTTTTTTAAATCTGGCTTCAGAATCATTATCAGGACGAGTAAACCTTTCGAGCGATCATATAACATTGTTAAAAAAAAAATTTTGTTGTTGAAATTTTGACTTGAAATTTTAATTGCTAATTTAATTTTTTTTTAATAAAAAAAATCGCTAATATTCCGTGTTCGGAAACAATTCAAGTATATGTTGGCATAGGCATGAAATTTTGATTCTGAAAATTAGTGGCCGCATGTGAGAAATGGGAGCGCAAAACGTCGTTCCAGGGAAAATAGAGTGTATTTGAGGGGTGCTGTCGCCAAAGCGATAAGAATTCAGTTACCTAGCATTAAACAAAATGGCGGCATGAATGGAGAGTGGGGGTTTGGGGTTTCACATGTATCCCCCCACTCTACTCTGTGTCCCCTAGCTTGGCACAAGAGCTAGTCAGTGCATGAGAAGTTCTTTGACAGTGCGCGTCTCCAGACTAAAGGGTGAGTCGTATTCATACCGACATACTTACACATTATTCTGCATGTTCAAACTATTTATCAATATGTTTCAATCTCAGTCCTCCATAAGACAATTCATTCAAAGTTCAGTATACACTTACAAAGTTATATACCTACACAAAAACAGAGACCATCTCACACCAGGAATACTTTCAGTAAATTCAGTAGTCAAGTATTCAACTGAGCTCAGCAGTACGATCTCATACAGATCGGAGCTCAGGGCTCAGTCCATGGTCTCACATAGATCAGAGCCTCATCATTCAGGTGGACACGCACAAAACAGTCCCATCCAGTACAGTACAATCAAGTTTCATACATACACATGAGCTCAGCAGTACGATCTCATACAGATCGGAGCTCAGGGCTCAGTCCATGATCTCACATAGATCAGAGCCCAAGGTCCTCATCATTATAAAGGACCTCCTCATGAAGGAAATTGGACAGTTCATACAAACTCAGGGCGAAACAGCCTACAACATATTCAGGACATACAGTTCAAAGCATTCATATTCTGTATATTCCGAGTGTGAGATGGCTTTCAAACACTATCATTATTTCAGTAAGAGAGGAAAGGGACGGTTATGAGGGGTGGTTGGAGACCGTCAGGGGAAATTCCCCTATATTCAGGAAGACTGAGATTCATTCAGACAATCAGTATTCAAGTATTCATTGAAGTATATGTGTCACGAAAGTAGACCTATTCATATTATACATTCAATTCATAATTATTCACATTCATATTACATTCATTTGATTCGTGTGTCAATCATGATTCACGACATGGTGCCGTGACCCGGATATTTATAAAATCACACTTTCAAACTGAGTACCTAGGTACGTAATGATCGTTCAAACTATTTCAAAACTTCATAATTTCAACGAACATTTCAATTCTCGAATTCTGATTCATTCGTATAATCATACTGTATCTTGCATGCATATTATACTGCATCTTGCGGAGCGCAGTAGACCTAATAAAGTAGTAGAGTTCAAAGTAGGCAGCGTCAGAACGGGATAGCGTCGATGACGCGTGGGGATAGCAGTCGGCAGTCCCTTTCTCGTGTACCTGCTTCCTCACATCGTAAAAAAAAAAGGGACGCCAACGCGCGCCCCTTGAACCTAGCCTTCCCTCACTCAAGAAACAAGTCCTTTAATAATGACTGGCAGTTTAGAAAAAACTGGGAAATGCATAGGTAATTAAGGTTGATAGCTTCCTTTGAACCCTAATTAATAAAATTCTATAACTGTTATGTTATACAGGGGGACAGAAAAAGTGAAAAGAAAAGGAGCAATTTAACACCTACCTAATTCAAAAAAAAAAAAAAAAAGTTTTTCTCTTGAAAATTTAATAAACAATGAATGAGTTGAGGTTCAGACGCTTGGACATCATGTCCACTAATGTGCAAGAGGGTGTGACAAAGTGTAGAGTTATATTACAAAATTTGAAAAACAAAGATCCTGTCTCTGACGAGGATGAAATAACGGTGTGCAAATTAAAATGATCAATAACCCGATTCGTTTCAGAGTTGCAAAATGTAATCGAAACATTGGATTCACAATCAACTTCTGAGGTTATTAAAAATCGTGTGGACGAATCCACTGTCCTTCAATTGGAAACTGAAGATTTATTGTTAGAATTAGACTCCCGTATGCAACCCAAAAAACAATTGAACCCCGCTTCAACTAATGGAGGGTCAATCGTTTATCCATCTACATCACAAACTACCTGTCGTCTTCCAAAATTAGAAATCTCTAAATTCGATGGAAATGTTTTACGATGGACAGAATTTTGGGACCGTTTTTCGTCCGCAATCGAAAGTAAGGATATGAATGACGTAGATAAATTTGCTTACCTCATTACATCATTAGAGGGCGAAGCAAAACGTTGTATTGGTGGCCTTGACATAACGAATGACAACTACAAAATTGCTACTGATAAATTGAAAGAACGTTTTGGCAAACGTGGAACAATTATAGATGCTCACTATACAGCTCTGTACAAATTATCACGGCCATCGTCAGACATAACTGAATGTCGAATAACTTTGGATGAAATTGAACGTCATCTGAGAGTGTTGAAATCAATGGGTGAGGATACCAATCACAATCAATTGCGAGCCACGATTTTAGAAAAATTTCCAAATGAAATAATATTGGATTTGCAAATGAAATAATATTGGATTTGCATATGTTGACGCCAGAAGCAGATAATCAATCTGTAGATGAAATAAGAGCTCATCTCGAGAAGATCATCTCTGCCAGGGAGGTTGCATTTAATAGGGTAACACTTCAACAATCTTCAAACACACACCAATCTGATAAGAATTTCACTACAGAAACATTTTTCGCGACAAATAACAAATCCCATCAGTTTGTCAAATCTCCGCATTTTGGTAAAAAACCTCATCATCAAACGAAAAATAACACCCGACAGAGGTTCAGAGAACAGAATTTCACCAGTTTCAAGACGAAATATTCTCAACCGAACCACGTAGAACGAAAATCGTTCAATAAAACATACGAATCTCCCTCAAACAATTACCGTGGTACAAAACGTAGTAACGTAACAACTCAACATGATTCACATGAGACTCTGTTTAAAAAACCGCGGCGTTCGTGTATTTTCTGTAATGGACCTCACTACAATGATTCCTGCGATGTATACAAGACACTTCCAGAACGCAAAGCTATACTTAGAAATAATTGTCATCAATGTTTGGCACTTAACCACACATCAGCTCAATGCCGAAATAAACAAAAGTGTGAACATTGTAATAATCATGGTGTTCATAATCGATGCTTGTGCCCACAATTCATTGAGCAGCAGAACAGGCAGGAAATAAAAATTAATTCTCATTTTTCATCTGTAAAAAAATGATATTGTACTACAAACGTGTCTAGCTGAAATATTTAATGATGCAAATTCCGTTGTACATTGCCGAATTCTGTTTGACACGGGGAGCCAACGAAGTTATGTGCGATCCAGCTTAGCTAAAGAAATGAAATTATCTCCGATCGAACATACACAATTGACAATTTACACATTTGGCAATAAAACTCCCAAAACTGTTGAAGCGAGTTTAGTTCCAATTAAGATCAAAACAAAACAATCCTTGTTAGATATTAATGCGTATGCACTTCGCTAACCAGAGAAATTCCTACATTCTACGAATTGAAAAAACAAATACAATCTTACTACTCAAATCTAGAATTTGCAAACGACACTGTTCATGATAGTCCAGCTGATATCATTATTGGTGTCGATTTTTATTACTTGTTTATGACCGGCGAAGTAAAAGCAATAGGCGAAAATCTACATCTTGCAAAATCTCATTTGGGTTGGATTATATCAGGCAATTCTCAAAACCACACGAAATTCGGAATTACAACTATCAGTACTAAGCTTTGTTCAAGGGAATCACGTAAATGACCAACTCAACTTTTCTTTACCCGATACAGCTCTCCGAAATGACCAAATAAGGGACCTGTGGGAGTTAGAAACAATTGGAATAAAAGATTCCCCTAAAATTCAACAAGATGATGAGATTATAAAATATTTCAACGCCACAACAATTTTTCATGATGAAAGGTATCACGTTAAGTGGCCTTGGGTCCAATATCCCCCAATATTACCCATCAATTTGGGTTTATCCTGGGGAAGATTAAAATCGCTCATAAAACGCCTTGATATCAAAACAATAAAGGACTACGATGCAGTATTTCAAGACCAGTTGCTCAAGGGTATTATTGAGATAGTAGATGACCAACATATACCTAAATCTCACCCAGTGCATTATTTACCACACCATTGCGTTATCCAGCCTAATAAGACGACCAAACTGAGAGTGGTGTATGACGCTTCGGCGAAAACTAAAGGGCAATGTAGCCTAAATGAACAGTTGTATAAAGGGCCATTAATGTTGGAAGACTTAACATCTTTACTCATTGCCTTTCGCACTCATCGTTTCGGAGTTGTGGCGGATTTAGAAAAGGCATTCCTACAAATTGGACTTCAAAATCCTGACCGTGACGTCACAAGGTTTTTGTGGCTAAAAGATATTACAAAAGGACCATCTGAGGACAACTTATTACATTTCCGATTCTGTCGTGTACCCTTTGGAATCGTATGTAGCCCTTTCCTATTGGCTGCAACGGTGAGGCTTCATCTATCTCTTAAAGCTACAACGATTTTTTAGCCTGATGGCAAACAACCTATAATATGTCGATAATCTTGTCACAGGTATGCAATCTCTCGATGGTTGTTTGTCTTTATACAGGGAGGCACGTAAGAATTTTGGAGAATTATCTATGAATATTAGAGAATGGGGTTCCAACAACGAGCAATTCATGAATTCGATTCCAAAGGAGCATAGAGTATTAGAGTCATCCATGTCAATATTAGGGCTAAAATGGAATGTTATAACAGATTTATTGACACTACCAATTGAACATCACATACTCTAAAAACCTGTACGAACTATGAGAGAGACGCTCTCAGTCATAGCCTCAGTTTTTGACCCATGTGGAATTGCCTCTCCTTTGACACTCCCATCGAAACTTTTTCTACAATCCCTGTGGGCACAAAACAATAAATGGGACACCCCACTTACCCATGACAACTTGAAAGAATGGGAAAATTGCAGACAATATTTATTCAATCTTGTGGGACTGTCACTACCGAGATATTACTTGGTAGAATCGAATCTAATTTCCATGCAAGAGACCAAGCACCAATTGCATTGTTTTACAGATGCGTCAATGGACGCGTATTGTGCAGTAGTTTACATTAGGAGTGAATCTACACACAACAATTCAGTAAATTTTGTGATGTCCCGTACTCGCCTTGCTCCCCTGAAACAAAAAAATCATTTAACTATCCCAAAATTAGAGTTGATGGGTGTCCTCCTCGGTTCTCGGCTAATTGCTTATATCCAACGAGCTCTCAGCCATATACAGTGGGAAAACACTTTTCTTTGGACTGATAGTCAAATCGTATTAGGCTGGGTGAAGTCAAATCGCCTTCTTCCTCCATTTGTGTCTCGTCGCATTGTTGAAATAAATTCAGTGAGCAACATACAAATGCGATTTGTCAACACACAGCTTAACCCAGCCGATATTGCGACCCGGAAACCTGATAATTACAATCTTCCTCCCTCTTGGATTCACGGTCCCGAATTTCTACTCTTACCTCCTACAAAGTGGCCAATGGATCCCAACATTCCAGACCTGACAACTCCAAGCCTGGCGAACATACAACATTCCATGTCAGTCCAAACACAGACATTCTTCAACCGAGAAACAGAAAATCTCGCCAATGGTGAATTACAAACTCTTTCTCTTCCTCGACATGGCATTCAGTTAGAAACATCAACAATTCGAGTATTACAGGCTAAATATTTTCCAGACGAATTAGCTAACAAACCTACGTCATTGAAGAAATCGCTGGGTCTCGTGATTGATGATGATGGCATCTTGAGGTGCCAAGGTCGCTTGAGTAACGCCCATACTTCATTCAATCAGAAGTGCCCCATTCTATTACCAAAATTTTCGCACATTACAGATGGTATCATACAGAGGATCCATGAAAAGAATTATCATGTGGGACCATCGCACACACTATCATTAGTTCGGGAATATTACTGGATCCCTCATGGAAGAGCACAAGTCACCAAAGTATTACGACGATGTGCCCCTTGTATCAAACATGGGGGAGGCCCTTACAAATTACCATGCATGCCAGCTTTACCGGAAGAAAGAGTGACATTCTCCCATCCTTTCACCTATACGGGTCTGGACTATTTTGGCCCCCTGACGGTTAAAAATAACGGGGTTATCAGCAAGCGGTGGTGCTGCATTTTTACCTGTATGTCAGTCAGAGCATTGCATTTAGAACTAGTTGATAATTTAACAGCTGAGGAGTTCATTTTATGTCTTCGCCGTTTCTCAGCAATTCGTGGAGTGCCACAACTTATAGTGTCAGATAATGCCACAAACTTTAAACTTGCATCAACCGTTGTTGACTCAGCATTTATTAAAGACAACGGCATTCATTGGAAGTTTATTCCTGAGCTGTCTCCTTGGCACGGTGGGTTTTATGAACGTCTCATTGGCCTTGTCAAGCATTGTCTGCGCAGGACCCTCGGCAGGTCTTTAGTAACTGATCAACAACTGGCCACAATTTTAAAAGAAGTTGAAGCAGTACTAAATACCCGACCTCTAACACATGTGGGGGTAGAAAAGGAAACTGTACTCACCCCTGCAAAATTTTTAACATCTATGACACCAGTACTCCTTGCTACACCTCAGAATATTGACCCAAACAGTTCAGTAACTAAGGATAACCTGATAGCTGGTTGGAAACTCACAACTTCCATTCGTGATCAGTTTAAACAGATGTTCCAAAACCAATATTTGTCCTGTCTAAGGGAACGAGATTGCATGCATCATCACCAATCACGTGTGGTTAGTTCCAAATCCCCTGCAGTCGGGGCAATGGTGCAAATAAAAGATGCCACTACCAACAGAAATTTATGGAAAGTTGGCACTATTTCAGCTCTTCTGTCTAGTGCTGATGGTAGTGTACGAACAGCCCAAGTGACATTGCCAACTGGACAGATCCTGAACAGATCAATAAGTCAGCTATATCCACTAGAAATGGAGTTTCATACACAGGAGCTTTTTCCTCCACCTACTCAAGTTTCACAGAGCACCTCATCCAAAACTCCAATCACCCCTCTTGCACCACACCCGCCTTCAAATCTCATTCCAACTGCTCCTACGACTCCACCCTCAACATCCACATCCACAGCCAATGAGTCCTCCGCCCGACATGGCCGTGCAGCAGCTCGATTGGCAAAACAGCGCATCCGACAGTGGACACAGTCTCTCTTCATTGCTGCCGAAACTAAATTTCATACCCAAATGAATTAAGATTTTTACTCTGCGTCTTTCATTTTCTTCTTTGAATAAACTAGTTACTTCATGGTTATATACACCAAACTCTATCAGAAATTTATTTTTTCCCGGGGGGTGTGTCGCCAAAGCGATAAGAATTCAGTTACCTAGCATTAAACAAAATGGCGGCATGAATGGAGAGTGGGGGTTTGGGGTTTCACATGTATCCCCCCACTCTACTCTGTGTCCCCTAGCTTGGCACAAGAGCTAGTCAGTGCATGAGAAGTTCTTTGACAGTGCGCGTCTCCAGACTAAAGGGTGAGTCGTATTCATACCGACATACTTACACATTATTCTGCATGTTCAAACTATTTATCAATATGTTTCAATCTCAGTCCTCCATAAGACAATTCATTCAAAGTTCAGTATACACTTACAAAGTTATATACCTACACAAAAACAGAGACCATCTCACACCAGGAATACTTTCAGTAAATTCAGTAGTCAAGTATTCAACTGAGCTCAGCAGTACGATCTCATACAGATCGGAGCTCAGGGCTCAGTCCATGGTCTCACATAGATCAGAGCCTCATCATTCAGGTGGACACGCACAAAACAGTCCCATCCAGTACAGTACAATCAAGTTTCATACATACACATGAGCTCAGCAGTACGATCTCATACAGATCGGAGCTCAGGGCTCAGTCCATGATCTCACATAGATCAGAGCCCAAGGTCCTCATCATTATAAAGGACCTCCTCATGAAGGAAATTGGACAGTTCATACAAACTCAGGGCGAAACAGCCTACAACATATTCAGGACATACAGTTCAAAGCATTCATATTCTGTATATTCCGAGTGTGAGATGGCTTTCAAACACTATCATTATTTCAGTAAGAGAGGAAAGGGACGGTTATGAGGGGTGGTTGGAGACCGTCAGGGGAAATTCCCCTATATTCAGGAAGACTGAGATTCATTCAGACAATCAGTATTCAAGTATTCATTGAAGTATATGTGTCACGAAAGTAGACCTATTCATATTATACATTCAATTCATAATTATTCACATTCATATTACATTCATTTGATTCGTGTGTCAATCATGATTCACGACAGGTGCGTGCCTTGGCGACGCCGACGCCCAGCAACTGACCTCATCCGCGCGCGCGTACGAACCCGCTTACCGAGCCGTCTCTCGAACATTTTTTAGAGTTGAATTTCTTTGTAGGTACCTACCTATATTAATAAATTTGTACTCATATTTTGGCTACGATTATTCAAAATTTATACTCGAAACTATGAATATAGGAATTATATTCAAAGAATATGAATATTTCAATACTTATATAGAAGTGCATATTATTCAATTATTTTTGAATATGAAATAATAATATTCACGTATTCAATCAATATTAATGCCTCGATAGGTACCTATTCTAATTTATATTCATCATTCAATTTCACAAAACCTAATTTTTGTCTACTTGCTGCACGAATACAAAGATGAGTGAGGGAGCAAAATTGAATTCTAGTTATTTTTGGTGTTTACCACATAAGTGAAGGGACTAGATCTCAAAATTCAACGTAGAATACCGAGAATTTGAGTAATATATGATAATTTCAAAGTAGGATAATGGACTAAATTTAAAAATCTGTCACAAATCAGCCGAATCCAGCCTTGAAACCCGTCTTTTTTTTTTTTTTTAATGTTTGTATTTTCAAAATAAGATGATGAAATTCACTCTAAAGATCCTTGAATTTGAGTGATTATCTGTTTTACAAGATAGGTAAATGGACTACATTTCAAAATACATCACAGAGCTTCTTTCCTTTGCTCGTATGTCATCCTACCTGTAGTCTTGAAAAAGACTTCCTTGGACGGTAATTAGACGTAAGCAGAGTATTTACGGCGTGAAGCGTTGGTGACGACCTAGTGCTAAATTGACACGGCAAGGAACGTCCCTCTAATCTAAAGAGAATATCGATAGATGTACCGGGTGTGCGTCCACAGATAACTACGTTGGGCAATGAGCAGGATGAATAATCACTGACTCGTAGATGCAATGCGAAATCTGTGTGGAGAGAATACCTTGTAGAAAGCAGTAGGAAGCCGTTCTTGAGATGAACTCGATGCAGAAGGTTCGTCAGCGTAGAGCGTGTAGAAATCTTCGTACTTCGATGTCGTCGTCGAGAGCAGAGTAGAATGAATTCAGAGAGCTAGGGAGTGGCAAATCCGCTTAATTTCTAATTCGACTGTGTAATCTCATTGGCTCGCACATTGCTCAGTATCTGCGAGTATGATAGCCGAGCTGGTCGAAATTCTGCTTTCAGGTAAAGTATTGCACAATAACAGGTAAATATTATGAATATCATTTACGAATTCAACAATAAATAATTCACATAATTCAAACAATAAATCATAACAAAATTCATTATTGACTATCATCAATTCCTCATTCATCATCATAAATAGAATGGAAAGAAAAACGAACCAAAAACACAAACTAATCTGGGCGCCGGTACCTAACCGCGATAGGCAAGAAGCGAGCGTTGGTCTGCGGGTAAAAAATGTGAACAAGAAATCAAGAAGCAAAATAAAACCGAATGCAAAACCCCCCGCTCCACGCCTTTCTGCAATGGTTGCAAACCCCCCTCGTAACCGACGCGGCCGGCAAACGCATAGCAACGCCTAGCAACAAGCATTATACAGTTTCTAGAGGACACTATCACCATCAATTTTGCACTGCGTTTTTACACCTTCATTCTTACTCTAGGTCTGATTCCCACTACAATTATTTATGAGGATAATTCTAGTACTTAGGTAGTTGAGATATATGTAAAAATATGGGTTGTTAGCGTTTTCCAGGAAAAAATTGTTGAAAATAATATTTTTGAACAAAATACAAAAAAAATTGAAAAAGTAAATTTTTCTTAGCACCCAGATTCGTGTGTGTTTTTGGTTCGTTTTTCTTTCCATTCTATATATGATGCCTAATAGGCGATATTCCAATAAAGGCAAGTTTACTCAAATTCTCGGTATTCTACGTTGAATTTTGAGATCAACTCCCTTCACTTATGTGGTAAATACCAAAAATAACTAGAATGCAATTTTGCTCCCTCACTCATCTTTGTAATACCTAGTGCATCAAGTATACAAAAATTAGGTTTTGTGAAATTGAATGATGAATATAAATTTGAATAGGTAGGTACCTATCGAGGTATTAATATTGATTGAATACGTGAATATTATTATTTCATATTCAAAAATAATTGAATAATAATATGTACTTCTAAATAAGTATTGAAATATTCATATTCTTTGAATATAATTCCTATATTCATAGTTTCGAGTATAAATTTTGAATAATCGTAGCCAAAATATGAATACAAATTTATTTGGCGATTTTTCTAATTTAAAAAAAAAAAAAAAAAAAAAAAAAATTAAATTAAATTACTAGCAATTAATATTTCAAGTCAAAATTCCAACAACAAAAAATCTTTTTGGAAACTTAGTTATGTTCGCTCGATAGCCTGGGATGAGACAAACTCAAATATATATTTAGATTTGAAAATTGATTGACTGGTGTGGAGATAATCAAGATTAAGGGCCGGATTTATAAACGGCACTTGGGGACCGAGGAGTCCTCAAGTGTCGATGGAGGAGTCCTCAAACGAAAACCGTATTAATAGTCGTTACTCGAGTAGTTGAGTCACACAACTGCTCGAGAGGAACCTCAACTCGGGGAGACCCCGTATTAATAGAACCAACTCGCGGTTGAAGTCAGGGCAGGCCTCGACTTCAACAGCCCAATTCCCAAGGTACCTCCTTACGTACCTTAAGGAAGACTTGGGAGTGATATTGTACTCATTTCATTGCTGTGATAATTCTTTCTATGGTTTGAATTTGTTTATCTTCTCACGGATTCGATTTTCTCATGGGCAATGGATGACGACCATGATTTTTTTGATGAGTATGATGACGAGTACGATTCTTATCTGCGAATGAGATTGTACGAAAGGATCCCGAAAAGGTAAAGTAATCCATCATAGTTGGCAACTTATCTGTTTTTAGTCAGTCATTTTCCGTTAGATTATTGTATTATTATAATGATCCTTTTTTTTTTAATAATAGATACATTAGGGATCAAGAAAACCCTATGGAACTGTACTCGGATGTACAATTTAAGAAACGATTTCGTTTCAAAAAGGAGACGGTGGTGCAGGTTTTGATTCCACTTGTTTACCCTTCACCTTCACTGGACAACAGAGGTCTACCTTTACCACCCCTTCTCAAAATTCTGGTGGCTCTACGTTTTTACGCGTCAAGATCTTTTCAGGTAGATAAACATGTTTGTGTGGTATTTTCTGTTGTTCCATGTTCTAGACTGTTCTCTGTCACCTTTGTTGATATGTCACATTAATGTTTTATAGTTTGTTTAATCTATAACGTACATTCGTGACAGTTGTTCTCTTTGTGTTGTGTTCTATGTTAATTTGATAATTGAAATAAAGAAGTACCTACCTGGTCTGGATACTGGCTTCAATCGCATGATAATTGAAACAGTACGACCTGCATCAATCCTTTTAGAAAAACTGTTTCTATTCTGAAGCATTGGAAGAAAAACTTTTTTAAATGGGTAAGTTATATTATTCATTAAAGAAGTCAACATATTATGCTAAGCAGGTAGTGAAACTTAAATCTGTTGTCAAATTGTTAATTACCTACCATGTCAAAAACCGCATGAAACCTTGACAAAGAATTTTAGATGAAAATTAGGCCATTGCAATAGAACCAACAATCTCAAAATTAATTTTCCAAAATTATCTTGTCAGAAATCCATTTTGAAGTATTCATATATTGAAATAGCTGCATGGTTGACTCACTGACTGATAGAAATTATTGGACACTTTCAGACCTCCTAGAGAAAAACTAATGGTATCTGCCCCCACTATTTCGACCCCGCTGAGTTCTGAAAAAATGCCTAAATTTGGATTTTGAACACTCCTCAAGTGTTTTTGGACATTTTTGAAACCATACCTTTATGAACCTGTGCGGCAGGGCGCAAGGGCTCCTTGAAGTTATATACTTATATATAACTCCTGTTCTATTGGCAAAAAAATAATAAGTTCGTTAGATAGCACTTTTTGAACTCAACAGAGGTCAAATTAAAAAATAAATGGGATCGAATTCACTAATAACAAAATCACTGACACAGAAGAAAATTAGTTTTATGATGAATTTGACTTTGAAATTCCAAAAGTTGGTTTGTATATCGGAATAATATTTGAAGAAAAAAAAATGTTTATCACAGATATCCTAGTCAACAATCCCTGAGCACACGAAGTGATGAAATTTCAAAATGTGACATAATAATATTATATATTATGTATCTTCCCTCTCTCTCACACAACTGTCGTCCCCTTTAGCCTTAAGGCTGTACAGAAGTCGAAGCCATTTACTCGGGGTTCCCTTTCTTCTTTATTGGGACCCACCATTCGCCACTGGCACCTGCCAAATATTTGTTATGTGTTTTGTCCACAATAACATTTTGAAGCAATAATATTCCTGTGGAATGTACGTAATGAAGCATAGGTAGATAGTAGAATATCCATATTACCACATAGATACCAGTTTTCTGTATTCAAAATTTTCGGAGGGATCATAAATATTATGTTGAGTTCTGCGCGGTATAATTCCCTAAGCCTATTACCTCTAAAAAAAAAAAAAAAAAAAAAAAAAAAAAAAAAAACCCTCAGGTTTGGGTGTTTTTCTTATGGTTTATTGCGCTTGTTTCGAGAGTAGAATGTCCTGCTGCGTGTTACACTGTGGCAAGTCGATCCATAGTGAGACGATCTATTTCCGGCAATGTCGTGCCTACCGCTCACATTCACTGTATCATAGGTTCATTTTGGTTTATTATTTTCAATAATAAGCCTATGTGATCGTGTAGCAAAAAGTTTGTATAACCCCCCCCCCTCAAACTTTGTCACTTTACGTTTCAAGGTGAGTAGAATCCAAATTTGAAATGTCCGTCCGCCGTTCGCCGTCCGCCGTCCGGGCCTTAAAAGGTCTAAAGAATTGACTTAAAAAACCCGTTATTTCGCACAAAGACTCCATTTGGGGTCTAGTTGGTCCTAACGTTTAACCATCCCGATCGTTTAACTCGCATAGATGCTATGGGCCAAAAACGGGCGAAAAAGTGTGAAAAAGTGTCAGTGTTAGACTGAAGAACGCGCACGCCTTGTGGGTCGGAGAGGGTAAGCCTCAAAATTATTGACAAAAATCAGGGGTTTCCATGGTTTTTAGCGAATTTTGTAGAAAAATGAAGCTATTGCAGTGGCTCCAAAAATCGTGGATCGGACTGTTTTGAAAATTTGTTTCATGGAAATCCGTTTTGACCCATCCTGAATCGAATCCTGAATTTCAACACTTATAGGTATATATATATAAATTGATCAACCCTCATGATCCTTAACACCTTGTTTTAAGAAAAAGTGCTCGAGAACTCAACATATTGTTATTATATGTATATATATATATACACTCCTGCTCAAAATTAGCACACCACCATCCATTTCTTCGTTTGTCCCCTTGTGTCTTCTCTTATCAACTATCAACCAAAACTTGATTAGAGACATAGGCCGAAGGCTCCAAGCCCTCATACGAGCTAAAGGAGGCAATATGAAGTATTGAAAAGCGAAACTGATATTCTTTTTTTCACATTTACAATTTTTGTAATTTTACCACAAGGTACATTTTGTCTTTAATTTTATCCGTAACATTTTTTCTTCAAGAATTTGTGCCTTGTTTGGTTACGTATTCCTTCTGTGTTTGCAAACAATGTGTGAAAATGAATAAAAACTTAATGAGGAAAAACCGAAGGGGACAAACGAAGACATGGATGGTGGTGCTCTAATTTTGAGCAGGAGTATTATATATGTGTGTGTGCGTGTCCTTCCAGACGATATCTGACCTTGGGATTATGATAAAAAATTCGTTCTTTCGCCAAAAAGTCAATAACTACACATGAAAAGACGAGTTCGAAGAACAGCACTTTTTGTGCACACAAAAGTGCTCAAATTTCAAAAAATGTGCTAAAAAATCGCAAAAAACTGCTAAAAATGGCAAAAAAAACTTTTAGTTCATCTCATTTGCTGAAAATGATTTTAAAAAGTTTTAATGCCATAAATTTGAACGTTAGAAATTTTGGTGCGGGCAAAAAGTGCTCAAATTTCGAAAAATGTGCTAAAAAAATCGCAACAAACAGCTAAAAAGGGCGAAAAAAAACAACTAAAAATTCATCCCATTTGCTGGAAATGATTTAAAAAAAGTTTAAAAGGCATAGCTTTAAACGTTGGAAAATGTTGGCGCGCGCAATAAGTGCTCAAAGTTCAGAAAATGCGCTTAAAAAATCACTAAAATCCGTTAAAAACTCACTAATTTGCTCACATGGTCATGCTGCATGACTGGAACCTTAATTTAATTTTTTCAACCAGCAACATAAGCAAACTCCGAGTCCGACTAAGGTAAGTGTAAATTCAACTGAATCAAATAAAAACAATGTAAATTCAAGGTACAAGAGTCTTCCCCTCGTCTTCCTTGTCTTTCCCCCGCGGAGGTGAATGGCGGGGGCAAGATATAGGTGTGCAAATGAACAACTCGTTTTTTCAATTATTTGAGTGTTCCGTCATTGATTTTCAGCAAAAGCAGTATACCAATCGAAAGAGTTACACGAGCTCGACAAGCACAAAGCGACGGAAAAATTTATTCTCAGTTACTTACCATGAAAATTGGGAGTGGAGGGAAGACGGTTATTGTGTGACGGGCTGCTCCAACGAAACTTCTTTCTCCCTGAACCGCATAACACGAACTGAGATCATTCTGGACCCAACATGGTTTGATAGCCAAGGATGTAACCTACACTTGGCGGGGAAGCCGAACCCGCGCAAACCAACCCAAGAGCGCAAAAATTCGAAAACACTTTTTTAGCGGGGGAAAGTGTCTTTCAAGGAAGACGAGGGGAAGACTCTTGTACCTTGAATTTACATTGTTTTTATTTGATTCAGTTGAATTTACACTTACCTTAGTCGGACTCGGAGTTTGCTTATGTTGCTGGTTGAAAAAATTAAATTAAGGTTCCAGTCATGCAGCATGACCATGTGAGCAAATTAGTGAGTTTTTAACGGATTTTAGTGATTTTTTAAGCGCATTTTCTGAACTTTGAGCACTTATTGCGCGCGCCAACATTTTCCAACGTTTAAAGCTATGCCTTTTAAACTTTTTTTTAATCATTTCCAGCAAATGGGATGAATTTTTAGTTGTTTTTTTTTCGCCCTTTTTAGCTGTTTGTTGCGATTTTTTTAGCACATTTTTCGAAATTTGAACACTTTTTGCCCGCACCAAAATTTCTAACGTTCAAATTTATGGCATTAAAACTTTTTAAAATCATTTTCAGCAAATGAGATGAACTAAAAGTTTTTTTTGCCATTTTTAGCAGTTTTTTGCGATTTTTTAGCACATTTTTTGAAATTTGAGCACTTTTGTGTGCACAAAAAGTGCTGTTCTTCGAACTCGTCTTTTCATGTGTAGTTATTGACTTTTTGGCGAAAGAACGAATTTTTTATCATAATCCCAATGTCAGATTTCGTCTGGAAGGACACACACACACACACATAAATACTCCTGCTCAAAATTAGAGCACCACCATCCATGTCTTCGTTTGTCCCCTTCGGTTTTTCCTCATTAAGTTTTTATTCATTTTCACACATTGTTTGCAAACACAGAAGGAATACGTAACCAAAAAAGGCACAAATTCTTGAAGAAAAAATGTTACGGATAAAATTAAAGACAAAATGTACCTTGTGGTAAAATTACAAAAATTGTAAATGTGAAAAAAAGAATATCAGTTTCGCTTTTCAATACTTCATATTGCCTCCTTTAGCTCGTATGAGGGCTTGGAGCCTTCGGCCTATGTCTCTAATCAAGTTTTGGTTGATAGTTGATAAGAGAAGACACAAGGGGACAAACGAAGAAATGGATGGTGGTGTGCTAATTTTGAGCAGGAGTGTATATATATATATACATATAATAACAATATGTTGAGTTCTCGAGCACTTTTTCTTAAAACAAGGTGTTAAGGATCATGAGGGTTGATCAATTTATATATATATACCTATAAGTGTTGCAATTCAGGATTCGATTCAGGATGGGTCAAAACGGATTTCCATGAAACAAATTTTCAAAACAGTCCGATCCACGATTTTTGGAGCCACTGCAATAGCTTCATTTTTCTACAAAATTCGCTAAAAACCATGGAAACCCCTGATTTTTGTCAATAATTTTGAGGCTTTTGGAGGATTTCTAACCGCACTTGAGATTGCGCTCTTTGCATTGAAAGTTTGAGAGTTAACTCCAATTAGCTCCATCCAGTTGTCACAGTTGTCGGCAGAAGTAAGGCGTAGCACATTTATCCTCAGGTGCACGTCAGGGACTAGTGGTATTCGAAGTTAGGCATCCAGCGCAGTTGGTAATAATATTCAGGGACAACCGGTCAAATAATAGGTAGTGAATGTTTATTGGTATATTTATGTTTTCTTGACAGATTGTCGAACGAACATGGGCAAATCAAGGGCTGGCAAACTATGAATATGAAGTTACCTAGTAAGATCCAGGATTTAGTGGACTGTTATTTTCTTAGAAGGAATGTTATTTTCTTTGTCACCATGTTAACACCAACAATAACTTATTGGGAAAGTGCAAAATAAGATTTACTATGTTGCTTGAAAAATTAAAATGCTTGTTCAAAAACCGAGTTTGTTGCTCTGTCTCACCTAGGCCATTGTGGCCACCAAACAACAGGAATATTTAAAACTTCTCAGGTTTATTTGGAACACGTTGTCAGATGTTTGAGAAATTGAAGAAACTGACGTTCATTTGAACAATTTAGACCATCTAGAGTACTCGTTTGATCGTCGATGTCTTTCCCCCGCTTTTCAGTGTTTCTTTTATTTATTTTTATTGGCTAAATAAGGACTGTATTGCGTGACCGAGGGTAGGAATGTGATCAGCACATTGTACTGATCACCAATGAATTTTTGGGAGAGTTTTAAGAACTTTTGGTTTTCTGAAAACTGGAAGTTGAGATTTGCCCTTTTCAGGAAAATGACCCAAATAACTTCTATGCTATGAAGTGGTCAAGTGGTCACCCTACCCTCTCTAGATGAGATATATTCCAGGCCCCAAACACGAACTCGCTCATTGGGTATTCGAGTTCAGGAGCTCACTAGGTGGGATAGCATAGAGAGATACCCTCTGGTTACATAATATGAGGTGCCCCCTGCCTCTTCCTGGACCTTGTCTGGGATGGGTGTTGACCTTTGCATCAGGTTCGGGGTCAAGGGCAATGCACCCCTACACATCCTCAGATGCCGCTACACAGAGGCAATCCAGCGATATGCTGGACACCCTCCTCTATTGACGGATGGCTCAAAGACACCTGATGGTGTTGGCCTTGCTCTATGGAGCCCCAACTTCCAAGTCACTAGACTCCTACCACCAGTTGCATCTGTGTTCACAGCAGAGCTGTGGGCAGTGACAGTGGCTGATCGACATTGCCAATTATTGGGAGTAGGGAACTATGTGATTTGTAGCGATTCACTACCATTGGGGCGATTAGGGACTCATATTCTGATGATCCCCTAATACAAAGCCTACGTGGATCGCTACACCTAGCCACGACATTGGGCTCAACCATAACTTTTATATGGGTACCGAGCCATGTAGGTACTCATGGCATTGAGCATGCAGATTGCCTTGCAAGGAGAGTCATTGGTGATAACTCCAGTGATATGTTGACTTTACTCATAGAGAATCAAATCTCCTACATGCAACATAAAGCCAATTCCATCTAGCATGAGCAATGGCAGGATGAGGTCACTAGTCTGCGTGGTGTCCTTCAGGACTTGAGCCCAGTGGGCCCTTTTGTAACCCTACTTCCAAGGATGGATCGAATAGTGGTCAACCGGGTTGCCACTGTCTATACCTGTCTTACTCACAGACACCTGCTTAGTGCAGGAGTTCGAGATGTTGTGTGTGGGGGTGATCTTTCCATCCCTCACTTTCTGGAGGACTGCCCAGCCCTTGTGGACCTCCGAGTCCAGCATCAGCCCCCTCAGTGGGTTGACCTTTTATCCGGACCAGACAAGGTCCAATCCCTGCTGTTGTACCTGAGAGCAGCTGAGCTCTACCACGAACTGTGATATATGATCTGTGATATATTTATATACATCTAGTAGTAGTTTTGTTTCACTTTGCTGATTGTATATAGTAGCATGTATATAGTTATTAGCCTATTTTACAAATAGTCTTAGTTGTATTACTTTATTTTTGGAGTTTTTTTGATCCACTTTGGGGGCTAAACAGTGGTCATCACTGTACCCCTCATTTTTCCCCCCTCCGAGTTGCCTGTGGAGTCCACGATGGCGCTCCTTTTTAGTCAAGGATGACAACATGGCTCCCCTTGGAATCGCGCCACTTCCTGTGTCCCTTTGAACACCTTGTTCAATGCCGCTAATGACCCTTCTGGTTGAGGTGCGGCTTAAACCTAAGAAAAAACTTCCATGCTAATTGAAACATAAGATTCAATTTCGGAAGCTATTGTATTTTCCTATAATAATGTTTTTTGTTAGTATTTTCCTAAAAAATAATGATTTCATAGTTTATTATTCTTTGATTCTTATGATTCTTAATAGTCTGCCTCTTAATTTTTTTCATGACTGATTCTCATCTAATCTAGTTTATGGCTGTGATGTTTACCTAATAAGTCAGTGATTTATTTATAGAAGTTTAAATTCAGAACTTGACTTTAGGGGGGGAAAAAAATATAAAAGTCTGAAGTGCTTCGTATTTTTTTTGATTGGCAGTTATGATCTCATTTTTATCGTAGGTACGTAATTCAAAAGCTACCGCTAGGTTTAATATTTGGATCCTGTTCTGATTCTACCTTGCCTTGGTAATTATTTTGATGATATATACCTATACGTTTCTTTGTTCCTTTGTTTGAATGAAATGCAAAAAAATTACAAAATATAAAGCAGGGTCCACACTATGCCTAGGCCGGGCGGGCTACCCGGGTGGCCTAATGCCGTCTTACGCCCGGGCGGCTTTGCCGGGTTAGCTAAATCCGGCCCGGGCTGTGCCGATCCCAACCCGCATAAAGTAGGTACAGATCAAAGGAAGCCGAGCCGAGCCGAACAAAAATATAGAGTGGGGACGTGCCGAGCGGCTTCAGTTACAATTAAACCTCCGACCGAACTAGACGAATTATTTTATTTTCGACTCAGTTTGTTTAAGTAGGGGTTTTTATTGTTCATTTTAAGTAATGGAGTGGAATGACGAACAAGTTTTAGTGTTAATAGACCTAAGGCTCGGGCGAATCCAAAATCTTCTTTGACGTCTTTTTGGGGGCTGATTTAAAGCGAGTATCACCACAGCCATGGCTGACATAGCGACGTCATAGTCGGTAATCATTTTGAAAACACTAACACTGAAGGACACTTTAAAAAAACGTCTAAAAAGTACTCTTCAACGAAGTCACCAGTCTTGGTGTTGAAACTAAATAATGTAGGTAGAAAAACGAAGTCGGCTTCGTTTTCGAGTGTGGACGTCGTGACGGCCCGAATATACCCGCCCGGCTTAGCCCACCCGGGTCAATATATATATATATACCGCGGCATAGTGTGGACCCTGCGATTTATACCTTGTACACACTAATGTGTCTTACCAAGCTAAATCAACACTAAGAAATAGAATTTCCGGAGGTAGCAACAAAGAAAAAAGGATTGATTTTTAAAACTATTATCCTGCTAGGAATTGTCACAATTCAAAAAATACAAACATAGTCCGCAGAATAACGTAACATCTGCAATTTTTGAGTTAATTAAGACATTTATGGCAAGGATAACGGAAATGAAAACTTTTTTTTCGATCATTTGTGACTAGGGTAGTCCTAAGGACAAAAAATACTGGGATAAGGACAATTTAGTAGTTTTGAAGAGATTCAGATGCGAAAAAGCAAGTGAAAAAACTTTTATCACGATTTCCCAGAATTCGAATTTTTTGAGTTGTGACGTTCTTCCAGGACGGGTGCGATGTATAGCTAGGCTCCATGTAATAATAATCTACAGGGTGTCCCATCTAAACGGGCCCATCGGGAAATTACAGCCTTACTACTCAGCAGTCAATCGTCCGGTGCACACGTGCAGCTGCGTCACTTCGCGTCAACCATCATTTTGAAGATTTCGGCCCACGATTTTTTGAAAAACTTCAATTTATCTGCACAATGAGATTCATTTTCAAAGGATACGATAAAGCTACGTGCTATGCCCAACATGCCGTTTTTAGCGAATCTTCGCAAGAAAATTGCTACTGCATTATAAAATAACAATTTTCGAAAACATTCTTCATTGAATCCGAGTCCTAGCTCCGAGGTCCTTCCAACTTTTCGTCAACCCAACCAAAATCCATATTCATATCAATTTCATATACGTATACATATGGCATGTATGTGGGAGTATGGGATGTTATTTTAGAAAAAGTTCCGTCATGCAGTATGAACGAATGAGCGAATTTTCTTAAATTACATGTCTTATTATTATTATGCTAAATTGTATCGAAATTTCAGCAATTGATTATATATATACCTA
Organism: Adelphocoris suturalis; assembly: GCA_030762985.1. Lineage (NCBI taxonomy): Eukaryota > Metazoa > Arthropoda > Insecta > Hemiptera > Miridae > Adelphocoris > Adelphocoris suturalis. The sequence continues at coordinate 11,340,274 of CM061041.1, read as the reverse complement.
TTATATATATATACATCATTACGGTGCGAGCTATCGAAAAATTGAACTGGACCTTTTTTATAGTATTTCAACTCAGCTTCACGATGCGGAAGTCCGATTTTTATTTTTCCATGTTTTAGGGTCTCAAATCATTGATTGAAACTTACAGTTTCCTCTTGACCCCCCTTTTTTATTGCTTTTTTCGATTTTAGGTTGAATTTGGAACAGAAAATGCCTCAATGAAATTTTCTTTTTGGGGCTTCGTTTTTGAGTTATTCCACTTTTTGCGGAAGTCCGATTTTTATTTTTCCATGTCTCTAATCATTGATTGAAACTTACGGTTACCTCTTGACCCCCCTGTTTTATTGCTTTTTCCGATTCTAGGTTGAATTCGGAACAGAAAATGCCTCCATAAAATTTTCTTTTTGGGGCTTCGTTTCTGAGTTATTCCACTTTTTGCGAAATACAGAAAATTTCCGATTTCTTTCAGACATTACCAACACTTTCTTACTATTTTTATCTTCAATTTTTGAGATGTTCACCACACTTTTGAAATCAGCATTAACCTATCTATCATCAGACCCCAGCGTCCATAATCAACAATCACCATCAGGGGGATGACATTAAACTTGAACCGCATACGATTTAAAAAAAGTTTTCCAAATCGTCGTTAAAAAAAAAAAAAAAAAAAAAAAAAAAACCCTCAAACTGTTCAGTACACACAGGATCACTGTTCAGAATACAGTTTAAAAAATGTACTTCAAGGAGACTTCCAGTCAGTTGTGTTGTGATAAATCGAAAATGCCACCTGCTCCTTTTGCAGCCTCTGCTCCTTCTCCTGCAAACTGTATTCAAGGGTCAAGAAAACAACAGCTTCTTGATACTTATTGTTCAGTCTACACTATGATCTTTATTATTTAAAGAACCTTACATTAGTCTCCAGAATACGGCGTCTCATACGTTCTTCTAATAAATGAGTAATACTACTGAACAATTTGAGGTTTTTTTTTTTTTTTTTTTTTTTTTTTTTTCAAACGACGATTTGGAAAACTTTTTTTAAATCGTATGCGGTTCAAGTGTAATGTCATCCCCCTGATGGTGATTGTTGATTATGGACGCTGGGGTCTGATGATAGATAGTTAAATGCTGATTTCAAAAGTGTGGTGAACATCTCAAAAATAGAAGATAAAAATAGTAAGAAAGTGTTGGTAGTGTCTAAAAGAAATAGGCGATTTTCTGTATTTCGCAAAAAGTGGAATAACTCAGAAACGAAGCCCCAAAAAGAAAATTTCATTGAGGCATTTTCTGTTCCAAATTCAACCTAGAATCGGAAAAAGCAATAAAACAGGGGGGTCAAGAGGAAACCGTAAGTTTCAATCAATGATTTGAGACCCTAAAACATGGAAAAATAAAAATTGAACTTCCGCATCGTGAAGCTGAGTTGAAATACTATAAAAAAGGTCCAGTTCAATTTTTCGATAGCTCGCACCGTAAGGCTGTAATTTCCCGATGGGCCCGTTTAGATGGGACACCCTGTATAATAGACCAGTGATCTGCACATAAGGGATAAACCTTAGAAATATGAAACCTTTGCTATAATGTTTTGAAGCTTTTTTCAGCATTTTAAAGGTGAATCAGAGTGCGTATAAAATTGTCAATATTAAATTTGTACGTTCATATTTACAGGACCAACGGATAAAAGTTCCGGAACAGCAACAGAAGTGGCAATGCACGCTTTTATGTATTCGAGGGAAGTTGTCCTCGATTTGCAAAAACATTCGGTTTCCCCTCTAGCTGGACTCTCCGGTTATTGTATCACCTTATGCATTATGTATGTACTTGTCCACCCTCTCCCTTGCTCATTCCTAAAATGTTGTTTGTTCCGAATCCGTATAAACGTGTTTGCTCGGAGTTCGGGATGAAACATTCAAGCGAGTGAGTGGAACTATAACATCTTTTTGAGACTTATTGAAATCAAAGTTTGATTTGTTATGTCACCATGAAATGATGTTTCTGATCTCTTAAAAATATAAAACTTTCAACTTGAAGAAATTATCAATCGATGGTAACAACAACAGCTATAGTAACTGTACGGTCCGTTTCACCATTCGGACTAATATTTTCAAGGGTTATTATATTGAATCAAAAAACGATTCTGGCAAATTAGGACGGGATGGAGTTTTATAACGAACGAATTTCACAGAGTTATTAGAAATTGAACTTTTCTACATCGTGGGGAATGGATGATGAGCCATATAAGTATTGTACATCATAATTAGTACTTATGAATCAAATCATCCTTCTCATGGGCCATAAATCACAGATAGGGTCTAATTGGTCCTAAAAGCTCGGAATCAATTTCCGGTTTAAGGGACGAAATGTTAAAAAATCTACCCGAATCGTTTTACACTAAACAACTCGCTCTACCTAACTAAGGGCTAGAACTCTGGCAGATATATAACAGAAATAATTAACCTTTGTGTAATAATTTTCTGAGTTTCTTAGTCTAATCTAAAAAAACACGCATTTACGCCACGATACGAAAATATTTCGTAGGTTAAGGTTAAATACAGATCACGTTATCTGAATCGAAATAGTTCGTGAACATTGTACCTACCCAAAACTCCTCTTTTATGGATTTCCATTATAACTCATTGGTGGATTAGATTAAAATTAGATGGATTGGATTAAAATCCTCTTTTCTATCCTTTTAAATTTTTACGTTTATCCCCAGCACCATGGTAATGTCAAGGAGAAGCAGACGAAGGAATACGTTTTTTGAGCAGTAAAACTCAATCATTCAATCAATTCCTGCAATCACAATCCTGAATCTTACTAAATCTGCATCTATATTACTTGACACGGGCATCTGAACTTTTCTGCACCCATGCTTAGTTTTTTGATTGGTGTTATGCATTATATACTGCGAAAGAGGGATTTTAGCCTGCCACAACGTCAGAAATTTGTCCAGACTTTGAAAGAATAGTTTTGGACAGTTCGTGAAAAATACATTATTGAATTGCAACATGAAGTACGATAATTCAATTTGGTTCATAACTAACTGGTTAATTAGTAAGTACTGTAAACGTTAAAAAGATTCTGGAAAATACCTATGGAATCTGCCGTTTTTAGGTTCCAAACAAAGATTGCGGAGAGACGCAGTCAACCACTTCAGCCGCGCCCTTTGATCTTTTGAAGGACAGATTGTTTCATCAAAGGATCTAATCGTCTTAGTCGTACAATATGATATAAATGATTAATATTTCTTCTGTGTATGGAGTAAACCGGTTAAAAACTCAAGAACCCATACCTTAAAAAAAAAAAAAAAAAAAAAAAAAAAAAAAAAAAAAAAAAAATTTAAGAGAATAAAACAAAATTAGAGATTGGCACCAGCCCTAAAGTTTATCTCCCAGTTTCTAGCATTTGATTGCCTTTAGAACAGAGCTGGACAACAGTGTTTCCCCACCGAGAAGATATAATTTATTACATCTCTTTGGCACAAAATTTAGTTCTGTAACAAAACTTCCATGTGAATAATATCGAAAGAAGTTGAATCGAAAATGCGGTGCCGATTCCGGTAGATCAACCGGTATTTCATTTTTTCAACCGGGCTACCGGTTTGAGGATTGAACCTACCGGGATTTAGAGTTCTGAGCAAAATCCAAGGCAAAACCTGTCACTTGGATCAACGAGTACACATTCTCTGTATTCTTTTACCATGCACAGTACCTACATGGAAAAGTGGACTTCCCTTCTTCCATGGTATGCAGGTACCTACCTACCTATTTCGTCCATGTCAATTCTGTGGTCAACACAACTTAGACTTTTGGTATTACTTCAATATGATGCGTTTTAGGTGTTCATAATTTATTAATTAATATTACCTAGGTACATGAATTTCAGAGACCATTTCAGAGATGGAGGAGGGAGAATGGAGGGGGTACAGCCGAAAAAACAGTTTTTTCGACAAATTTTGTCGACGCCACCCAGGCTACAATTCTCAACCGATTTTTGTGATTCTTATTTTGTTCGATTTAAATTTTAGCCTAGTTTTGCAACAAATCTCGGAAACTTCGGATTCGCTATCGAGGGGGAGGGGGGTGGAGAATATAATAGTACTAATATTTTCAAGCGCTGCCCAGGCTACAATTCTCAACCGATTTCCGTGATTCTTATTTTGTTCTTGTAGTATACACCCGGACCTGTGGAAACTTGTCACTATTATCTGGCCTGATGGGCGAATTGTGGGGTTTTCAACTATTCTTTTCCGATTTTCGCGATTTTTTTTGTTCGACCATGAATTTGGTCTATTTTCAGAAAATGTGTCAGGAGTTTCAAAGTTCTTCATGGAAAGGGGTAATAAAGATAAATCGTGATATTTTTTGTTTCCGTGACAGTTTTGGTTCATTATTTTGAATAACAAATCTTTATATCTGGGGGGGGGGGGGGGGGGGGGAAGTTAACCCCCTTGTGAATTTTTGGGTTTACGTTTCAGGAATCCTAGAATTCAAAAATCGAAAAGAAAAAAAAAAAAGAAAAAAAGTCCGTCCGTCCGCCGTACGCCGTCCAGAACCATTACGAAACTTGGTTCAAAAATCATACATCACTCAACCCATCGTCCAGGGATGTGCCAGTAACATTGGCATCAATTTTTATCAACCCTAAAGGGTAGTACTAAAGGGCTAAACATTCAAAAATCGAGATCTCGAAAACTTTTAGGGTAACAGTAACGATTTTACGCTTGTCAATGATAAATATAATCCCGAAGGATAGATTAAAACCACCACAACGCTGTAAATTGTTCGCTCTCCCTAAGGGCTAAAAGTTCGAAAGAACACTTTCGGGTTTCTACTTCATTTCATCATGCGCTGCAAACGAATCTATTGATTAGTCAATCAAGCTAAATTCCATTAATGATCGCTAGATAGTGGAACCGGTAGACATAGAAATTGCCTTGTAAATATCAGCTGATATAATGCTAATGCTAATTCTAACTTTGCGAAATCGAGTTTGTTAACTATTACCCGTGCGAATAGTGAGGCATTGGTACTTACATAGATGCTAAATTTCATCTCATAAATTGCTCCCGATTCTACCTATAGGTAGCGGAAGCTTTGTTATCACTTTTGAGAAACAAAAATGTTTTAGCCCCCAAAAAATTAAACTTTTGTTGTTTTTTCACAGTTTTAAAATTCCCACTCGCATCTTAAGTTTTAGACCATTCTGTAAAACTTTCGTTCCGTGTCTTTCTGTGTGTGTGTGGTGTGTGTCTGTCGTGTATCCGCAAATCCTTGTAACAAGCTTAATTTCCACAATATTCAACAGATTTTTATGAAATGTTCATGGAATGTGCGGGTAGGGTAGGTATAGATGGTTTTCTATCAGTTCCGAAGAAGAAGAAGAAGAAGAAATCATGTTTATTAGTACAGCTATGTATGCATCACAAAATTTGTAACATTATAGAAATAAATAAGGCTGGTTATGGAATATCAAATTTAACAAACAAAAAACATGTTACGGCAATGGTCTTGATGACCGCCTGCCGGATTGACGTGAGTCGTGACACTTTACCTTTATTGTTAGGTATCTAATTGATTTAACATTACAATTTATACATTGTTCATTAACGTTAGGAAAATATTATATTGTATTTAACAAAAATTAATTTACAGAAATGACTATAATTTCAATCTTTAGAAGGGTTCTACCAATTAAACTCCGCTACTAGATATTTTCTATATCGCCAGCTATGGAACGCAAATTCAGCCACCCCCAGCCAATACCTCCTGTCATTCAGCTGGAAAACCATTCTGTCCAAGCCCAGAACACGTTCTCCAAGATAGCGCATTCGAAATTCTCCCATTGCGGAGCAGGCTCCAAAGAAATGGAGGATATCCTCATCAGCACCTGAGTTGCACATGGAGCAGGTCGTTCGTGGGCTGTCTGATCTGATATAGGGTCCGCAGTTCAATTCCAGCATTGCGCCCCTCAATTTTAGGACCCAGCGACGTACCCAAAAAGGGTGATCCTCCTCAGCCAGTAAATTTGCTGGTCGAACATCCAAGCTTAATAAGGGATATAGTGGATTCTTAGAATTCTGGGCGGCAGATAGCATATCTTCTGACCATTTCCGACCAACCGCCTCCACTAAGGGGTCCAGCTGCTCCTCCCACTTCTCTACTTCCTCCGAATTTCCGTGAAACGGACATCCGTGCTGCAACGCGAGCTCAGAGATTGCTCTGCACCAAGAAACCCCAGCCTTTATGACCTCCCTTGCAACAACACCCGGGTACCTGTTCTTCGGCATTTTTAGGGCTTTAATTATGTAACGGCAGCTGAGAGAGAGCGTGTATGAGAATATTGGCTGAGCTCCTGACTCCAAATATACAAAATAGTTGGGGGCGTTTCTTGGCAAGCCGAAAACCAATTTCACAAAGTACCTAAGCACCTGCTCAAGGGTGTTAGAAATAATGTAGCCAACGGCCTGGGCACCATAACATAGGACTGCTCTCATCACCGCATTAAAGATTTTATATTTAGCCGAGGCAGGAATGGCTGGACGGCAGAAAAGGTTTCTGTAGACGCTGTTGATGGCAAGTTCAGCAGCGGATGCCCTTTCAGCAAAGTGAGCACCAAATGAAAGCCTTGTTGTGAGGGTGACACCCAGGTACCTATATGAAGACACAACCCTAATTGGATCCCCATTGAATGCAAATCAGTCTCCTGTACTGAGTCTGCCCCCACGCGGGAACAAAATGATTTGGGATTTGGTTAGGTTAACTGTTAAGCCCCACCTAGCAGTATACTCCTGAAGTCCATAAATATTTCTTCGAAGATCATTTGGTGATTCGGACAAGATCACGATGTCATCAGCATACATCAACGTTCTGATAGTAGTGCCTCCAACTCGAACTCCACAGGGCAGGGATTCGACGAGATCATTAATATATAATGCAAAAATCTGCGGACTAAGTAGGCAACCCTGTCTCACTCCACATTCTATAGGAAACGGTTCAGAAATGCCATCCTTTCCCCAAACCATCCCACAGCCATCAGAGTACATAGCCATCAGTGCGCCTATGAACCGCTGCCCAACTCCCGAAGCAACAAGCTTCTGGAAGAGAAGACCATGCTGAACGCTGTCAAAAGCTGCTTTGAAATCAACAAAGAAGGCATACAACATATATGCCTTGGGCCGGCATTGAGTCTGAGATGATCCAAACCTGTTAGAGTGAAAACAGCATCCATCGTGCAATATCCCTTGCGGAAGCCACATTGGCTCTCATTTAGTATCCCTTGCAAATCAAAGTGGTTCTCCAATCTCCAAAGGAGCAGGGCACATACAGTTTTGCGCTACAATTTATGAATGAGAGACCACGGTAATCACAAGCAGCATTCAAATCACCCTTTTTGAATAAGGGATAGATTATTGATTGTCCAAAGCACGCCAGAACTGCTCTCTGATCATAGGCTCGGTTAAAAAGAGCAAGCAGGTCAGCCAGAAAGGAGTCCGGGGCATTCTTGTAAAACTCGTAACCTACTCGATCAGGGCCGGGTGCCTTATTCTCCTTAGTCTTTGCCAATGCTATCTTTAGCTCACCAATTGTGAAAGGCTGATCCATGATCTCATTTGCCGCCAAGGGTCCCCTATACTCATATGAAGTGCTCGCCTCAGCAGCGTGACTCCACTGTCAATGATGCTCCCAATTCTACGTTGAAGGCTAGGCCTCAGTGACCGAACCAAGCTCCAGAATTCTGATCCATTTAGTATATTTTCAAACTTATCAGCCAATCCCCCATAATACTCCTTTCTATTTTCCTCACAGACCTTCTTATATCTAGAGTTCTGTTCACGGTAGGCATTCCTGGATATTTGGGAGTCTGAGATCCTAAATAGATTCAATAGGGCGAAGGATTTTTCTCTCTCTCTGACACACCTCCAATTCCACCTTGGTCCTTTTCCTTCAGGCCGACTTGGCATGTTCATCCCCGAAACCTTAGCTGCCTGAATGGTACGCTCAGTCAATAGGGATAGAATCCTGCAATGGCAGTGTGTCCAATAGCGGCTCCACAGACAGCAAGCTAAGATGTCTTGCATAGGCCTCCTTCCCAGAATCCCTCCACGTTTGTTTTGGCAAGAGTGGCAAAACATTATCCAACTGCGTAGAGCGGCAGAAAAGCTTCACCTCCAAAGGCATATGGTCAGAAAAAACTTGACATCCAATCGAAAAGGACTCTACTATTGGCCGAGCACTGGGGCTTATACAACATAGGTCTATAACTGATGTACCATTCGGTCCAACGTACGTCCACTCACCCTCAGGATCACCCGCACATCTTCCATTGATAATTATTAAACTGAAATCCTCACATAACTGTAAAAGACTTTCACCCCTACCGTTGGATTTACTGTCCTTTGAATTTCTGACTTCCATGAACCTCACACCATCGATCTGCAGCTCCGCTGGTAATGATTGCTTTGCAGCTGTTCTAGCATTAGTATCTCCTATGATTATAAATTCTTGATCTTCATGGTTTACGTCCCTCAAGAACTCATACAGCTCGTTGAAGTCCTCCTCCCATGCATTGCAATTAAGATAGACTGGTATGATATTAATTCTACTTCCTCCACACATACCCACCAATTATGGCCTGTTGGCTCCCATCTCAAAATGAAAAGTTTCAGTCATTAGCCTAGAATTATTTATTCCCAGCAACATACCCCCAGCCGCTCTCCCACGGTTAGCTTTTTTAACACCTTGTACCCACTTCAAACTATAATCCGGAAAATATTTGGAGAATCTACCACAATCTAAGGCTAAGAGGTGAGTTTCTAGCAAACAGAACACATCAAAACTCCTTACATAATCAAAAAAGTGCCTATATTTATTCTTATTGCCTATTATTTATTCTTCAAACCACAAACATTATAAACTAAGATATTACTATATATATTAGAACTAGGTAACTCAGAAGATTTATCGGAAGAGTAGGTGCAGTGTGACTTCGAATCGAGCCGGCAGGCAACTTCATCTCAGGAACCGCCCGGGGGCGGGGGTGGAGTCGCTGATGAGCCCACAGCTGACGCAAGCGAAGGAGGTTTTTGAGACTTATCGACTCCCACAATATCATTTAGTTTGGAAATCCCATTTTCTCCCTCATGAGTGATCCCAACCGAGTCGGACCATGAAAACTTTTCTTTTCCAATAATCATGGTTTCTGATCTGATAATAACCCTCAGAGCTCCGTTGGCTTTCATTACCTCTTTTCGAATCATAAAAAGTTTCCTTCTAACTGCCCTGACATCATCGGGATAATCACGATCAATGCCAAAGCCAGTGCCCCTCAATCGCCTCGTCCTGCCGAAGATTCTTGATATAAAAGATCTTTTTAGGATCCTTAAGGCCCCATCCGGCATAACTCCACCTAACCGTACAATATCACCAATCATCACCTATCAGTTCCGTTGTTCCCAAATCAATGCTTCACTCTGCGCATGCGCAAACGTAAATTCCATTAAGGACCATTTTCTCACGCCTCCATCTCCGATCTTGCTCAAATTTGGAGAATAAGTAGAAGAGATTAATTTGAGCAATCCCTGGTAATTTCACATAATTCTATAATTAGTAGACACTGCGATGCACCAGTGTGTATTCCGACAGATCGGATTCTCGTGTATCGGCGACAGATTGGATGAACTTAGTGGTGTTCGCGGCGAGGTTTCATCCCTTTTAAATGCCTATGACAGCTCTCGTGTTCTTCTTAATGACTCTCTCAAAGACCACCTAAACCAGGAGGACCAATGGTCTGAGGAAAGAACTGCTCTTGAGAATAATATTTTTGAACTTAGGAGGAAGGTTCGCAGACTCGAGAGTACAATCATTACCCTATCACAGGAAATTGATAAATCGGACAACAGTACGCAAACAGACTCTAAAAAAACAACCATCGCAAGTGTAAATACATTACAAGTGTCATCCTTACATGTCTCTGAGGGTACTGACAATTGTAGGAACGTATATACCACCGAATCTGCTATCCAAACTGACTTTCACGCGTCTGAAAATTTTATGGAAAACACTTGCAAATCGGTTTCAAATATCTTTACTGACTTTTCATGTCGCTTAGATCTCAAAGAGGATTGCCCTAAAATGATTCCATCGGTGATTACGGCTGATGCAGGCATAAATACTGATGAATTGAACATGGGTTCTGTCGGTAACGATGGTCTTGCTGGGTGTTCCTGTAAACCTCCGAATGCCAATTTCAATCATCATGTTCAAAGCGGTACTCCTCTTTCAACGGACCTAATTGCGGGGTATAATGCAGACTTTATCAGGAGAGTGGCGGATAATGAACAAATTATAGATGCCCTTAATAAGAAATATATTGAGATGGATTCAATTATCTCAAACCTTACTCAAAAACTTGTCAACGTTTCTGTTTCTGTGTCTGATGGTGTGGGACCCGGTTCTTTCCAACGGAGCCGCCTGTATTCGACACCAAAAAACAAGAAGGCATGTGGCTCGAGCGTTGTGCTCATTGGTGATTCGTTTTTGTTTAAAATGAGGGAGGAACTATCGTCAATCCTTCCAGGGAAATACGAGTTAACATCTTATAGTATGACTGATGCCACTTTACCGGCTATGTTAAAACCGTGGAAAAACTCAGAACTTCTTCCTGATTACCTAGTGATATCTGCAGGTTACGTTGATGTCTCATACAATGAACTTCGGTCATTCAAGCATGAGATTTTGAACCTTTGCCTCTCCTTAAATAAGACCAAATTAATCATTTTAAAAGTACCATTTAACTATGGGTGGTGGTGAATAAGGAAATTGACCGTCTGAACAGTTTTATTTCTGGCCTCCCCGGAAAATTCCCTTCAGTGTTCACGGTTGACATGGATCTGATTGGTAGAGACATGATTTCCTCGAAGACTGCAGATCCGTACTACTCCAAAGCGGCTCGACGGATTATTTGCTTTAACATGAAAAGGATCATTCTGAGCGTCGCTACATCGGTGATACCCTTTTGTATTCCTGGAAACTCTATTAGACAAATAGGTTCACCGACGCGAGGCATTAAATATCCTCAAATCTCTAAAACTTCAACTATAAATCATTCTTTTAATACGCATTTCAGTGGCAGTACTCTTGGTCTATTTCACGGGAATTTCGGTGGAGTTCGTTCAAAGATTAACGAAATCAACTCATCTTTCGTGACGCGTCCTGATATCGGAGTCATTGGCATGACCGAGCATTTTCTTTTCAAGGAGGAGATTCCTTTTAGCGAATTTTTGAAGAAAATTAAGCTATTGCTCTCGCCTCAAAATAACAAATTAAAAAAAAACAGGTGTGTAGAATCCTTTTTACTCTCCACCGGGTTTCAAGCTAGTTTCTTCCTTTCCGCTGCAGAAGCTCTAGTGCAAGAGGGGGTTCTGCTATTTTTATAAGGGATGAACTGGAGGCGATAGATATGTCTCGCATATGCATTAATTCGGTGGAATCTGTATGCGAGATTTCCGCTGTGAGCTTATCTAGTCGTAACTTAGTTATATTGTGCGTGTATCGACCCCCTGTGAATAGTAACTTCTTTAAATTCATTAATTGTCTGGAAGCGTCGCTTGACTCTGTTACACGAGATAAAATGGTTATACTTATGGGTGATTTCAATATCCACTTCGAGGAAACTTCAAACTCTCTGTATTTGGCAGAAAGAATTGAGTTCAATCTTCTTCTTTCTAAATACGGCCTCCATATCACTGCAACTCATATTACTCGAGAACCATACCCAGGACAACATGGTAATCCAGCATGCCTCGACATTATAGTAACGAATTTTAATCCAGATTGGTATTTCCCACGTTTAAGTGAGCTTAGATTTTCTGACCACTGGGGCATTGAGCTACATATACGCCTTGATGCCCCAAGTAATGAGGCAACTTTGGTCACCCACCGTCGTACTAAACCTATAAATCTTGAAGGTCTTAAAAAATTGGTGGCCCATATAAGTTGGTTTGACGTATATTCCAGTACGTGCATTGAAAAGGCAACTGAAATATTTCTGACTTCATTTTTAGCTGCAGTTGATGCCACTTGCCCATGGGTATCTTATAGAGCGAGGCCCAAGAACGTACGTAGGCCAGTTTTTAGCAGGGAACTGATATATCTTCGGGAACGCTATCAAGCTGTGCGGGACTTGGCGAAGTCCTCGAAATCGGATATAATGGCAGAACGAGCCAGGATTTATAGAAATACATACAGAAAGGCTATGGAAAATTTTACTAAGGAACAAAACGACACTCGAATTCGTTCTGCAACAAATAAAACTAAGGCCTCTTGGGATGTTGTTAACTCTGAGTTAAATGTTAAATCTAAACGGTTATTAACCAATTCTTTGAACTTCAATGCTCAGGGTTTCAGCGATGCGTTTTCTGCTGTGTTTGATATGCTCCAACCTCCTTATTCTGAGACAGCAATGAATCAGTTTTTATCCAAGGCACCCTCTTACTCGGGCTCATTCAAACTTCGAGAGGTATCTGCCGAAGCGGTCTACGAGGTGATCATGAAATTGAAGAACATAAACGCCGCTGACTATTTTGGAATAAACTTAATTATGATCAAATCCACGGCAGATTTCTTATTGGAACCACTCACTTACCTCATTGATTCATATTTCTGTTCGGGTTACTTCCCTAAATGCCTCAAACATGTTTCAGTGACCCCTATCCCAAAGAAAGGGACATGTCGAAATTATGACGATCACCGTCCGATTTCTAAGTTGCCTATTCTGATTAAGATCATTGAGCACTTGGTTTTGATTCAGATTCGAGGCTATCTAAGTGATATGGAGATTTTACATCCCCATCAATTTGGATTCCAGCCGGGAAAGAGTACGAGTCTGGCGGCATACACTATTTTATCCGAGGTTTTGGGGAGCATTGAAAGAAAGAATCATACTGCAATTCGTCTTTTTGATCTTAGTAAAGCGTTTGATCTGGTGCCTCATAAAACGTTGCTCACCAAAATTTCTCACTACGGTTTTGACGACGTATCATTGGCTTTCCTCGAGGGATTCTTGGTTGGATGGAATCAAACAATATTTTTTAATGGATCAGCCTCTGTTCCGGCCATTATCCCATGTGGCATAAAGCAGGGTTCTGTTCTAGGACCAACCTTGTTTTTGCTTTTCATTAATGATCTGGCACACCAATTTTCTGACACTCAAGCGGACATTTATCTCTTTGCTGATGATATTACTGTGTTGGTTAGCGGCTCCTCCTCAAACGCCCTATCTCGCAGTATCAAATCCTCTAGTGACCTCGTGGAGACATGGTGTGATTCTAATTCTCTCAGACTGAACACGGACAAGACTCAGGATCTACTGTTCTGTCTCAATGGTCGAGCAGATAGTTCTGTGAATTTCCTGGGTTTCTACATCGACAACCGTATCTCATGGACACATCATATACAGCATACATGCAAGAGCTTATCCTCCACAAATTTCGCCCTTCGCAGATTATCGAAATCAGTTTCGTTTCCAGTTTTGCGCTCGGTGTTTTTCGCTATGTTTATGAGTCGTGCATCATATGGTGTTTTTCTGTGGGGCTGTTCTAGTGACGCGAAGAAAGTGTTCAAAATGCAAAAAACTGCAGTGAGAATTTTGTTTGGTCTCGATTATGTGGGGAGCTGTAGGGGGCTATTCAGGAGATTGGGGTGTTTGACTGTTCCTTCTTTATATGTATACGAATGTTTGAGGTTGGTTAAATGCAATGAAAACTCTATCAAATCCAATGCTGACACACACAACTACAATACCCGTTCTCGTAATGACTTCCGTCCCACCTCTGTTCGTCTTACGACTTCTCTTAAAAGTGACCCCCTCCAGAATGGCATCCGTTTTTTTAACAAACTACCTAAAGAATTGCGTCAGCTATCATACAAAGCTTTTTCCAAGAAAATTAAATCTATATTAATTAACAGCGAGCTGTATGAAATTTCCGATTATTTCGCCCTCATTCTTGATCGATAAACTGTCTTTTACTTTATTATATTTAATTTACCCTTTGTTACATTATATAATTATGATATGTCCGACTGATCAAGCTGTTACTTGACCACATTTCTAGTCATATTTAATAAGTTAAATTAAGTTTGTTATTTTATAGGTAGGTACGTCAATCTAGCAGAGGAATTTTTGTACTAGTACTCTGTCTAGCTTATTTCAACCTCATTTTTTTTCAATTAACTGAATATTGTTTTTGTTAAAGGTTGTTTATAGTTGTTATTGTATATATATATATAGAAAGTGTGAATGTATTTATTGTGTGTGTGAGTGATTGTGTGCAGGGTCTGTTCCTGCGATGTCGGTATGGGGTTGCTTGGTCGGCCCTGGGGGCGGCCCTCCTTGGTATGCTTTGAATCTCTTTTGAGATTTGATTGGCCGGGCATCTGTCTATGACGGATGCTCGGCCCGGGGAGCCGCCATGGTGGGTGGGGCCTGGGGTCGGCCGGGTGGCTCCTGGCCGGCGGTTGGGGTGACTTGCCACATTCGTCACACCAACTATGCTTATTAATACTAAATATGTTTTTACCTACTTTACCTACCTATTTCTGTTGACTTTTGTAATGCCAGTTTGGCCGCTACAAAAATAAAAACAATTTGATTTGAATTTGATTCCTTTTAACGAGCCTTATTTCAACAGTTTTCTTTCCATTTTGATACAACTTTCAGGGAATGTGCGGGTTAGACTACAAATGGTCCCCTATTAATTGCATACTTCTCAAATCACTACTTCATTCTACGCTTGCGCAAACGTTAATTACTTCAAGCATAATTTTTTCACGCCTAGTCGTCCAATCTCCCTCAAGATTGGTTCATAGTTGGGGGACGATAGCTAACTTATTCCATATTAATTTCAACATGATTGCATCATTAGTATCTCCAGTGCTTGCGTGAAATTCTATCTCCAGGAACCAGGTTAATTACTAGTGTTCATTAGGTTAGCCTATATATCTACGTATACTTATTGATGTCTACCTGCGGATCTGCAGTTTGAAAAGGACTTTTTTTGTGATATCAAGAATTCAATATCAGTGGACGCTGATTAGCTTTGGGGCCTCTAACGCTAATTTGCTTTTTAATCGACTTATGATGCTGAAACCTGAAACGTATCTTCTTTTTGGAGATCTGGAATACAATTACAAAGTATGGAGGGACTCAGATCAGCTTCGGAACCTCCGAGGCTAACTTTCCTATTCGACACACGGTGTTGGTATTTCGACGGAGCTCCTCTGGGACAGCCCGAAAACATAATTACGAGGTACGGAGGCGCACTGATCAGCTGAGGGGCCTCTATACCTATATTCTTTCCTTACCTATAGACCTTTTTTTTCAAACATTTTTATAGTGAAGCGTGAACTGTGAAGGTGTTGTCTTGGAACCGTAAAGGTGTTAACCCTTTTGGAAGGTATGATGCACCATGTTCTGATCATATATTAAATGCGGAGTTTATTAATTATAGACCAGTGATCTGCGTAGAAGGGATATCTAACGCAGAAATAAAAAACCTTTGTGCAATAATTTGCAGCGTTTTTATTGTTTGTTCGAACCAGATTTTAGTCCAGTTTTGCAACCTTGGAAGTATCAAATTTACTGTCGGTGGGGTTAAATGGGTGGAGGGGTGGAAGGGGGGGGGGGGGGTATTTCCGAGAAATCACGGTACTTTTTTTTTCTCTCTTATTTTAATTCTCACCAAAATTATGTACAATCCATTCATTGGGACGTTACTGTAATGCATGGATTGCTTACCAATATGTTTCATGGCTACCCTACTGAATTCAATGATTAACCGTTGTGTAACAATTTGCTGCGTTTTTACAGACGCTGACTGCTGAAAATGACGCACGGTGGTGGCCGGGAGTTTTAATAGCGGGGAAGACGTAGAACAATGGGCGACCTGCACTACCTCGGCCTCTGCTGCTGTGCTTATTGAAGTTGAGAGGGCGCGTTTATTGAACTGTGAAGGCCTTTCCTAGTCACGCCACACTCTATTTATACGGAGGCCCCGAGGCATAGCGTCTCCTTCCCTGGCGCAAGGCAATAGTCATAACCTGCATCGGATAACATTGGAAGTTTTAGACGGTCGCGGAAAGGAGAGAAAAAAATGTCATTTCGGTCTGGCACCTGACGTCGCGTAATCTATTTCAGTCGGGGAAGAGGAAACACCCTTTATTGGCTGTCATTACAAGGGTGACATTCGATGAACAATCATGTTTCGCAGAAAGTTGACCACTTGACCTCTCATTGCATGTCCTGTTTCGGAATGAGAGAAGTTTTGATCCATTCCCCAATATCATTTGGTTGTCCAAGAAAAATTAATTTCGATCACCCAATTTTTTGTTTGTTTTTAGTTGGTAGCAAAGTTTTGGTACTTTTCCGTTATAACCCCCCCCCCCCCCCCCCCCCAGGCAATTTGTCTTCAACACGCCCCCGATGTTTCTAGGCATTCCTTCTTACTTAGATTACATATTTACGTAGAATTATTGACAATTTCAATCTGTGGGAAGAAATTACGTTATTTAAAAAAAAGAAGGGAAAAAATAATTACCGTGTTTTCAGAAGTTGCCGAAGTCGGTAAGGATTTGTTGAATTGGCGTGGTTGTGGTTTGATTGCCTCCACATGAATTCGCACAAGTAGAATGCACATGAATTCGCACAAATAGATCACAATGCTGTGTATAGGTTGGTGGTCTCGATGCTCGCAAGCTCGCATCTCAAAATTACATAACATGAAGTAGTCAATCCCTTAGCAAAATTACAGATTAGTTGGACAAGTAGGTCAGAATGATGTGTATACTTTGGCGGTCTGGATGCTTGCAAGCTCGCATCTCAAAAATACATAACATAACATAAAATAATCCAAGTAAGAAGTAATGCCTAGAAACATCAGGCGGGCGTGTTGAAGACAAACAGACTGTGGGGGGGGGGGGGGGGGGGTATATAACGGAAAAGTACCTACCCTCATTTCATGTCCTGTTTCGGAATGAGAGATGTTTTGATCCATTCCCCAATATCATTTGGTTGTCCAAGAATAATAAATTTGTATCGGCCACTTTTTTTCGTTTGTTAGCGAATTTTTGAAGAAAATTAAGCTATTGCTCTCGCCTCAAAATTTGTAGAATGTGAATTTTTGAACAAATTTTATGCAGAAATCCGTTTCAGGCTATTCTGAATCATATTCTGAAGTTTAACGCATTTTGGTTTATTATTTTCAATATTAAGCCTATGTGATCGTGTAGCAAAAAATTTGTATAACCCCCCTTCAAACTTTGTCACTTTACGTTTGAAGGTGCGTAGAATCCAAATTTGAAATGTCCGTCCGCCGTCCGCCGTTCGCCGTCCGGCCCTTAAAAGGCCTAAGAATTGACTTCAAAAACCCGTTCTTTCGCACATAGACTCCATTTGAGGTCTAGTTGGTCCTAACGTTTAACCATCCTGATCGCTTTACTCGCATAGATGCTATGGGCCAAAAACGGGCGAAAAGTGTGAAAAAGTGTCAGTGTTAGACTGACGAACGCGCGCATGCCTTGTGGGTGGGAGAGGGTGGGTGGGAGAAAGTGAGAGGGAGGGCGAGGCGGAGGGAGTGAGAGGGAAGGGAGGGCGAGGGAGTATGGGGGTGGCGGAGGGAAGAGAGGGGAGGGGAGATGGAGTGAGAGGGAAGGGAGGGCGTGGGAGTGTGGGGGAGGCGGAGGGAGTGAGAGGGAAGGGAGGGGAGAGGGAAGGGAGGGGAGGGAAGGCGAGAGAGAGAGTGTGATGAAATTAATTCCAATTAGAAGAGATTGTTTATGAGTATGAAAATACTCATAATTCTCGGCAGCAATCATGGTTCAGGTCCTCAGGAGGCCGCAGATCTCTTTCGACAGCACTTTGCTTCTGTATTTGAGCCAACTGTTTCACAAAGTCCTGAATATCCACCTCTGGACATAGTATCTATTGGATCCATGCAGGTTTCGGAGGGCGACGTTCGTCGGGAGCTTAAGGGTTTGAACATCCAGAAAGGTATGGGCCCCGATGGTGTCCCGCCAATACTCCTTAGAGAATGTGTTTCTGGCCTGTCTTACCCGCTATCGTGCTTGTTCAACAAATCGCTGGCTTCTGGCCGATTCCCCCTGAAGTGGAAATGCTCATATGTGACACCAATTCATAAGAGTGGAGACAAGAGCTGTGTGTCCAAATATCGTCCTGTCTGCTCCTTGTCTGCCACTCCGAAGATACTCGAGAAGCTTGTAGTCACACAGTTATCTACCAAGTTTTCGTCCTATTTTGCGGTCGAGCAACATGGATTCTTGAAAGGAAGGTCTACAGTTACGAACCTGATTGAGTTCCAGAATTTCATCGTGGATGGGTTTCGGCAGGGCTACCAGACCGACGTAATCTCAACTGACTATGCCAGAGCCTTTGATAAGCTCTCCCACCGCCATCTTCTGTCGCTGTTGGAATCGTTGGGAGTTTTTGGTTCGTTCTTGAACTGGATGTCCAGCTATCTCGTTGGGCGTCAGCTCGTGGTCCGGGTCAGGGGTGCCCTATCGTCTCCCTTCACAGCTTCGTCTGGGATCCCCCAGGGAAGCCATATTGGCCCACTATGCTTTTTGCTCATGATTAACAGTGTGGTCAACTGTTTCACTCCTGACATCCACTGCTTGCTTTTCGCTGACGATCTCAAACTGTTCTCTCGTGTGAGTTCTCCATCTGACTGTGCTGACCTGCAGTTGGTGGTCTTTCGTCTGGAGAGCTGGTGCTCTCATAATAACCTATTTCTCAACCCATCTAAATGTTCGGTGGTCACTTTTCACCGCTGCACCCAGCCTCTCGAGTTCGATTATGTACTGCAGGGGGACCAGCTTCGGAGACTTACGGAAATAATTGATTTGGGAGTACTTTGTGACGGGCGATTGACATTTTCAAAACACATAGAGGACCTATCGAGTTGAGCAATGCGGGTCTTGGGGTTCGTAAAGCGCAACACTCGAGAGTTTACGAGTATTCCAGCCATTGTGTTGCTTTATAAGGCCCTGGTGCTCCCGATCTTGGAGTACGCCTCTCCTGTTTGGTCACCTGGATACGCCGTTCATCAGTACACCCTGGAGAGAGTGCAGAATAAGTTTCTGCGATATGTTGCATTCAAGTTGGGCATTCCCTCCAGTGAGGTATGTTATGCCAATCTTCTTGATACTTGTGATATGTTGCCTCTGGAGAGGCGTCGCTCTATGGCCGACCTCGCTCTTCTGCACAAGCTATTGAATGACCAGCTCGATAGCCCAGTCTTGCTCTCCATGATCGGTCTCCGGGTGCCTCGTCTGTCGGCCCGCTCTCCTCTCCTCTTCCACGTCCCTTTCTCATCGACGAACTACGTACGGAACAGTCCTCTGCAGCGGCTGCCTCGTTCCGCTAATCTACTTATTGGTTTACACCCTGAGTTTGACTTTTTTCATAATTCTCTAGCTTCTCTCAAAAAACTGATCGCCTCCTCCCCGTTGAGCTTTTGTTAATATGTTTTATTGTTGGTTTGCCGGAACTGTTATTTTCCATAAGTACCTTAATTTACCTGGTTTCACTTGTTGTTAATTTCCTTCTTTATATTCTGAATTATTATTTTAGTATTGTGTTCTTTATTGTATTTCTTGTATGTTCTTTGGTTTTTTGTTTCTTGTGTAATTGGGCTTGCCCGTAAATAAATAAATAAATAAATTCTATTCTACGCTTTATGATATAAAGCTTACCTTCCTTCGGGTGTCCCTAGACCCCCTTATTATATTAAGATTTATTATTTTTTCCTCAACTTTACTATAAAGCGTAAAATTATGGGGTCCTGGAACAGTGATGCAGTGAACGAGTGAACCAAATATTGGAAGCCCCGAGTTTCGATACCTAGTAAATATACTATAAGTGAGGCTAAATAATTACGGTCAGTTTTCTACGTAGAAGGTCTGTATGATACAGAAATAATAAACCTTTGTGTAATAATTTGCAGCGTTTTTTTAATATATGTATGTATGTATGTGTCATTCCAGATGATAACTGTCCGTAGAATTGTGCTAGAAACTTCAAACAAATTTTAAAATGTTAAGGACACAAAACTAAAGTTCAAGTTCGTTGGCCAGCATGATCGGATTACATCTTCGGGTTGAAATTTTCAAAAATGTAATCAAAAATTTCAAAATAGCCTGTTTTTTGCGATTTGTTGTGCGAAATAATTTTTTCAGCATACTAACATGTGGTATATTCAGAATCAGCGTAAAATTTCCTATAAGAATATGTATCAAGTTTTCAAAAATTTCAAAGTTGAAAAATCAGTCAAAAATCGAAAAAATGCCGTTATGATAGGATACTGTTAAGATTTCAACTGACTTCAATACTGACGACATTGGACATCGAAATCTATGAATATTTTCCAACATTTGTCTTTAAATCTACAAGATTAGTTTAATAATAATAAAGTATGAGTACCTCCTAATTATTTTTAATAATTTGATTCCATGTTTGTCTATCAAAATCATAAACTAAAATTTCTCTACACGATCAATAGCGACTAAAATGTCGAAGATTTCTTCAAAAATTCGATCATGGGGTCATGCTGCATGACTGGACTTTTTTTTAGTTGCTAGCAAAGTTTTTAAGAAAATGAAGCAAATAACCTATCGTTTTAAACGTACAATTTTTGAGATTAAAATCCGATTTGAGTTATTATGAAACGATTTCTGGAATTCCAACACTATATAAATACACTCTTGTGTGTATTATGGTTGTCATTCCTGATGATAACTCTTCTTGAATTGGTATAAAAACATCTGCCAAGTAGGGCGGGCAGTATACAGGTATCTCTTATTGCAAGGGCTTCAAAAATGTGGCCCACGGACCCATTTGTGGTCTGCTGGCTGTTTCTTGGGGGTCCTTGACAACCTTTGACCAAAACTGGAAAATAGTTAGTAAAGTCATCATTTGATAAAAGATACAGCAATTCATCGATAGTTAATTAAATTTATTGTTTTTTATTCTATTTTTTTAACAACTTGTATTTTCACGTCTGCCAGAAGTTTTAGGGCAGTTCTTTCGTAAAAGCTGAAATGATTTAACTCAAATGTGAGCTTTATTCAATCAAGAACTTCACATAGTTAATAATGAATTATGAAATAACAAGATTTGGGTAGCGATGTAGTAAGGTATCTAAGGAACATATTTATGGTAAAACAAGTACAACTGGATCGAACATCATTACATTCTCCCCGCCTAGGAGAAAGTAACATAGTCCTTCAAGTATGCAGGGGGACGTCTACTTCTAATCGGACGAACGGACTCTACAGTAGTTTGCGTGGGGGCATCTTGGATTGGAGGAGCATCTTCGGTCACCAAGTTGTGATTGTTGTTGTCTCCTGGACTCGCGTCTTCTTGAAATAGGTTTCCTGGTCTTGCTGGAGATAGTTGGATCTGCATTTTAGGGCTTGGTGGAGAGGAGACGTGAACTGGGCTAGAGGTCGATGGGGGAGAAGGGCTAACACTTTTGGCGAGACTCGAATCTCCACGAGGAGCCAAATGCTTGAGGGATACAGTGTCACCCCGACCTGATGGGTGTCGAACTAAGGCGTACTCGGGGTTCGCTTCTATTAGCTCTACTTCCTCGACTTGCGGTTCGTATTTATTTGATCGATTCTGCCTTTTGAGGAGGACAACGCCTGGCTCGCTTAACCAGGTTGGCAAGGCACACCCATAAGTCGACCGTCGGTTATGGTAGATCATTCTCTCATGTGGAGTGCAGTTAGTGGCAGTGCACAAGAGAGATCGAATGGAATGTAGAGCCTCAGGTGAAACTTGCTCCCATTGAGTGTGTTTTAGGTTCTTACTCTTGAGTGCCAGTGAGACAGCTTTCCACACAATGTCGTTGTACTTTTCTACCTGGCCATTGGCTTGAGGATTAGAGGGCATTGAGTGACTTGTGGTGGTGCCACGGGAATGGAGAAATTTTGTGACATCATTTGACATGAAAGAAGCCCCACGATCTGAATGAACAGATGCTGGCATCCCGAATGTTGTAAAAAGTTCAGTAAGACACTTGATCACGGTAGAACCACTGATATTCTTGCAGGGGAAAGCGAACGGGAATCGGGAATTCTCATCAACGATCGTTAGAATGTAGGGGTGGCCTGTGGATGTTGGGAGTGGACCTTTGAAGTCAATACTGATTCGTTCGAAGGGTTGAGTGGCTTTTATCAATACCCCAGGACTTTTCCTGTAGTACCTCGGCTTTATTTCGGCAAAGATTGGGCAAGTGTTTTTCATTCTACGGACTTCATCAAGTGTAAATGGAAGATTGCGACTTAATCCAGTGGAACATACGAGTTATGCCTGGATGACAAAGAGCATTATGCATAGAGCATAGGGATTCAGTGTTGACAGCACCACAGATTCTTGATAAAGTATCTGCAACAATATTGTGTTTTCCTGGTCTATAAATTATGTCAAAATTGAAAGCAGAGAGGTCCAGTCGCCAGCGCATTATTTTGTCATTCTTTATTCTGCTAGAATGTTTCAAACTGAATATGAATGAGAGAGCCTCTTGATCCGTCACCACAGTGAAATGTCTTCCGAGAAGAAAATGCCTCCATTTCTTCAAACACTCAACGATTGCAGAAGCCTCTTTCTCTATTGCTGAATGATTCCTCTCACTCGTAGATAATGTCCGTGAGAAAAATGCAACTGGACGATTCCTCTGAGAAAGTGTTGCTGCTATGGCAAAGTCTGAAGCATCAGTTTCAACCTGCAATGGGACACCGTCTTCAATTGTTGCAATGGCTGCTTCTGAGATATCATTTTTTAAAGCTTCAAAACATTTTAATGCTTTCAGAGAAAGAGGGAACGATTTGCATTCAACTAAAGGTCGTATTTTTACAGAGAATTTGGAAATCCACTTTGAGTAATGGGCAAACATACCCAAGACCCTCTGCAGGGTTTTGGCATCAGCAGGTGGCGGGAATATCAGCAAGGATTTCATTCTATTTGGATCTGGCCTGATGGTGTGATTTGAGATGAGGTGTCCTAGGATGGTTATTGAAGTTTTAGAGTACTTACACTTAGCATCATTCAGTGTTATTCCATACTTTCTTACTGCAGCACAGAATTTTTGTAAATTTTGATCATGCTCTTCCTGAGAATTTCCACAAACAGTAACATCATCAATATAGGCGCATACACTCCTTGCAGATTCTCATCGTGTATGATCTTATTAAAAGCGTTGGAAGCCTGCTACCCCTTAGTCAATCCGAAAGCAATGACACGGAATTGATAAAGGGAACCTCCAGCTTCAAATGCTGTAAATGGTCGATCAGCCGCATGTATTGGAGCTTGGTGATAGGCACTCTTTAGATCAAGAGTGCTGAAGACGGAATTTTGAGCAATTTTCGATATCATCTCATCTATATTAGGGACTGGATATGCATCAAGAAGTGTAAATTTGTTAATGGTTTGGGAATAATCTATACACATCCGTCTTTTGTGGTTTTCATTTTCCACTACTAGAACTTGAGCACGCCATGGTGATTGACTCTCTTCAATAATACCTTCAGATAATAATCGTTCAACTTCCTCCTGAATGAATGCTGAATCTCTTGCACTGTGTCTGCGAGACTTTGTGGCAATAGGCTTGATATTGTCAGTGAGATTAGTAAAGAGGCGAACAGGTTCAATATTCACCTGCACTACATACTACATATTGAAAGGGGAGGTTTGGGCCCCCCGAAAATCATACTTATTTACACTTGAATGGTCCTTGAATACGTCATAGCCAAGGAGAACGTCGGCACAGAGATTTGGTAAGACAGAGAGCTTCAACCTTGGATAAGAATGGTCGAGTAACTTTAAATCGGTAGTTATGTAACCCTTTATGATTGCTGAATAACTTGTTGAAGCCATGGATACTTTACTGGCCTCGGGGGTGATAGAAATTGTATGCATATTAACGAAATCCTCATTAATGTAGCTGCTGGAACTTCCAGTATCAATGAGACAGTTTGTTTTCAGCCGTTTCCCTAATATGACCTCAACGACTGCTTTACGCAACAAGCCAGGATTAGCGGCAATAAGCGTCGCTAAAGTCTCCTCGTCACTATCTACTAAGGCGGATGTAGTTTCCTCTGACAGGATTGGCACAACGCATCTCGCCCGGAACATTCAGAGCGAGGGTGTCGAACCTTTCCACAAAACCAACACGATTCTTGCTTTTTTGACTTTTGACTGTTTGTTTTCTGCCTATTTAAAGCCATTACGCTTTGATAATCATTGTCTGAATTGCAAGAATCTTGAAGGTTTTCACAAGTGGAGGCGGATGTGGAGGGCTGTGAGGAGTAGTACTGAGCATGTTTGCTTCCAGACTCAATAGCCCGTGCCTTGTCTATGGCTTCCTCTAAAGGAAGCGTAATGTTTTCCAAAAGACGTTTGCGTATTTCTCCGGAAGACATGCCATTTATGAAGGAATCTCTAATCATGCCATCACGATTGACATCCGCCGAAACTGCCTTGAAATTGCAGTCCTTACTTAGAATTTTGAGAGATTGAATGTATTGATCGATTGACTCGTCAGCTTGTTGCTTCCTAGTTAAGAGCTGGAACCTCGCAAAAACTTCGTTTTTGGGTTTAATATACAGACTATTCAGAGTTTCAATAGCTTTAGCATAAGAAGCACATTCGGAAATGAATTCATAAATAGAATGTGATAAAAAATTGATCAATACTTTTTTCTTCTTAACTTCGGTAATGTTAGGGTCCGATTCTTCAAGGTAGTTGTCGAATGTGACGAACCAATGGGCCCATTCTTTGCTTGCCGATGGAGCATCTGGTAATGTTTCGAAACGACGTGGTTTCAGTGCGTTTTCCATGATTTTATCTTGATTGAATAAATTGAAATGATTTAACTCAAATGTAAGCTTTATTCAATCAAGAACTTCACATAGTTAATAATGAATTATGAAATAACAAGATTTGGGTAGCGATGTAGTAAGGTATCTAAGGAACATAATTATGGTAAAACAAGTACAACTGGATCGATCATCATTACAAAAGCATCCTGATCTGTTTATCATTTCTATGGGTGAGCTGAAAACGGGATCATTAAACAATAAATTTTTACATCCACTTTGCTCCCGGTTGAAATTATTCAGGAGGGAACACCAAATGATACAGAATCTCATGAAGCACCACAGTCGGATTTTTTGAGCTGAAACTCAAAGCAGATTTCATTTGCAATTGGTATATCCTCCTTTCACGTAATTAGCATTGTTGAGCTGCCGAATGTGTAGAACAAGTGGGAGTATATCTAACAAATATCTGAACGTTGTGATGATGCAGACAGATCGAAATGTCTTTTGGTAGTTGTTTACGTTCAACTTTAAATCAAAGATTCTTGATTCGTCGTGACGTGAGTGGAAAAATCGCACGAATTAAGAAGCTTTCAATTCCCATAGACCTCAAGCCGAATTTCAACAGATACCGTGTGCTTCACTGTTATGGGATCCTCTGAGGATTATTATCCCCTGAAAAAGGGGCCTACCAGCTTCAAAGTTTGGCAACATTACTTGGTTTATTACTTAGAGTTATTGACCGATCAAAGTCTAGTTGGTCTAGAAACTGAGCATTAATTTTTATCAACCCGAAAGGGTAGCATTTAAGAACTGAAATATTCAAAAATCGAGATTTTGAAAACTTTTAAGGTAACAGTCATGATTTTTTGGTTATCATTGATAGTTGTTATCCCAATGAATCGATTGAAACCACTCGGAACGCTGTAAAAGAAGTTTCTTTGTTTGCTCGCTCTCTCTAAAGGTTAGAACTTCAAGAAAATGACCTTGGATATCTTAGCGCGAGAAGTTGAACAAATCATGCGCTGGTACTGTCATCTTTGAATAAGTGAGTCATTCTCTTAAGAGTCAAGTATTTGTAAGATAGGGACACTTAAAATTTGCCTTTCATCAGCTGATATTATTCTTATGAATTTATCAGCTGATAAAATTCCAATGGAATTCTGACATCGCGAAATCGAGTTTATTATCTTGATTACTAGATTATTATCTATACAGATGAACTAGTAAAGCGTTGGTAGGTGTTTAATTTTATCTCATAAATTTCCAGTTGGTTCCTACTAGAGAAGTTTAGATTTAGATGTATGAATTAATTGCATTAATTCCTCTTTAGGTGCTGATACCTACGTAGGCATACAGATGACAACCTACGAATCTGCACTTTGAAATGGAGCTCCTTTTTGATATCTAGAATTCAATATCAGTGTACGTAGGCGCACTGATCAGCTGAGAGCCCTCTGAGCCTAATTTGTTTCTTAATCGACTTATGGTGAAAAAGCCTGAAATGGAGCTCTTTTGGGACATCTAGAATACAATTAGGAAGTATGAAGGGAATCTGATCAGCTTTTGAACCTCTTAGGCTAATTTATTTTCTAAACGATTTACGGAGCTGCAATTTAGATGGACAGCTCGTTTGGGACAGCCCGAAACATAATTACGAGGTACTTAGGCGTACTGATCAGCTGAAGGGCCTCTGCAGCTCATTTCTTTCGTTTTCGAGCTGTAATTGATTTTCGACTTTTGTTTTATTTTTTCCTAATTCATTAAAAAGCGTAAAACCCTGGAACTGTCAAGGCTTAAATCCACCGTAGAGGCGCGAAGCGCCAAGTACTAATGATATACTATTTTGGGGCTTAACAATTGTAGACCAATGATATGTGTACCAGTGCTATCTTATACAGAAATGATAAACCAAACAGATACAGAATTGATCTCATAGTTGTTTCTTACCATTCTACCTACTTTATCGAAAGCCTTCATTCAATTTACGTGGACAAAACGAATCTCGAATGGTAAGAAGAGTAGCTGAGCTTTCATTTCTTATCATTAGGTATCAACATGTTTTTATGATGATTCACCAAAAGGCCTAACCCGTGTGATATCCAAAAATGTTATCGGAATTGGATGGCAATGCAGAAGATATGCACACCTCTGTATACACTCTGTCTGATGACACCCATCCAGACAAAGAAAGGCTCATTAAACTAAAATATAATATAACAGCGGAGATTTTGATTAGCGTCAGGTATAGAACTTGTCAAAAAAATCATTGCTACTTTGCTGTTATCATATTTCCTCAGGGATACAAAATGTAATAAACATGAATGGTTTGAAAATTCGCGTTGTACATGTCGATGTAGGAATAATAAGTGTATCTTATACCAACCTTTACCGGCGCCCACTTGGCGGAGAACAGGAATAAAATCCTGCCGATTATTATTCATTGTCCCTCTCCCATGTTGAACCATCCGAGCTTTAGTTACGCAATGTCCAATTGCATCATTCATTCTCTTCTCAAACTTTTAGGAGATTCCGCGATATTGGTCGGGAGAAGGCGTGATGTAACGGTTATTGATTGCGGTCATTTGATCGCTTATATCGACACAATACACTTCGCTTCTCTTACGTAGCATAAGAGGGTCTTCCTTACTATTCCGTAACAATGGCAGTGTGCACCTATCTGAAATAAGATCCATCTGGTTAACTAACTTCATGTATAGATCCTTCGACTTACTTGGAACAAATAAATGCCTGATGTAGTTAATAACTAAAATTTGCGCGAGGGCAATAGCCTTCTTTCATACTATCATAACACTCATGATCAATTGCTTTGGAAATGCATTTTTCAACCACCCTCGAATTTCGAGCGAATTTGGTACATGGATTGTGAGATAAAGGTGCTTCGGGAAATCCATGTTGGTGGACACCTAGAAGAAGAATCATCCCTAAGAATTCCGTCTAAATAGAACTGCAAATAGCATAGTTTTTCCCGGGAAAGAGATTAACCGTGGACATGAAGACTGATAAACAGAGAGATAAAAGCCATGGAACCAAAATTGATCAGAAGGCTCTGACACGCAAAATGCAATAAATGAGGAACTTTCATGAGTTAGAATTTTTCAATTTTGACCACAGATTTGGATTCTGCGTTCATGAAAAACCGTAAGTAATTTTCAACTCAAAAGAAAGTTTAGTTTATCCAAAAGTCGGGTAGTAAGATCATGCGTGACCTAGCAGGGGCAAGGCCGTTCCATCCAGGCGGGTAAGTAATCTTTTGCACTTTTCGGGAAATTTTTACGGTATTATTTGGAGTTGAGTACCTTTGCTCCCATTAGGTCCTTATAAACCAATATCATCGCCATCGCAGTGGGACTATATTAATGAGTGATTTGGATTGCTTTCAATAATTTTGAAGTATCTTGACTCCAACTTAATATATATGACATTGCTATAATTTTTTTTCTTCACAAATAACGTTCTCCCGGGTGTAATCCTTTTCTTATGAGTTATACGGACTCATAAGATTTTCTACTGCAACCGAAGGATTCTCCGAGATACGATCTCTCATAAATTCCTAACCAACTAGGATAGTAACTCATCCAAGGTTCACAAAAGATCTGATCGCGCACTTTCCAGTTCTCAAGTTACAGTCAAACTTCAACTCAGTTCGAATTCAAAAGTTCAGTTTCAAATTTGCACGCTAGATTCACTTAGCCAATATTGAAAATACAACATGACACACGTTCATGATACCGTAGCGAAACAGGCCGCACAAGGATTCAAGAACGCGCACCTACATTCTTCAACCTCACCCAACCGACAAGGATAATGTAATTAGTAAATCTCTAGGTAGCAATGAACATAGGAATGCAAAGGTGCGAAGCGTGGAAGAACTGGTAAGCAATTAATTAGAACACAGCCTTAATGAGGTCCGATTTCTCCAACTCCATCAATATCCTCGGAAAAAAATAAAGCTGACGTGAATTAGCTAATGTGTTTTGCAGTGGGTGAGGGGGGGGGGGGGGGTGTAAGGATTAATGATAGCAATTCCACTGGAAGGAAGGAGTTTCCGCGGAGCCCGCAATCAGGTTGACTCACTTGTCACCATTGATTCAATCAACTCCACGGCCCAACGAATAACGATAAGCCCACTCAAGACGCCTTTAGTTTCCCAGTGTCCCAAACTTGTGGAAGTCTTGTGAGAGTTGTTTTCTCCATTTGAGTTGATTTCTCCATTTCTTATTAATTTTTCTGGGAATCGGTCCCTTTTTTTCTTGTAAATCAATTATTGTTAATGCTTTTCTAAATAATGGTTTTACGGATAAAGTAATTTAGGAATTATAAGTTTATCTCTTATTATTTATTAGAAAATTTACAATGACAAAACGCTAAAAATTATTACACAAAATTTATTTTTTCTTCATTGGTAACTCTTCTAAGCAGATCACTTGTTTATAACTATTAAACAATGTATAGATATCAAACATTATTTAAATATAACTGCAAAGGCACGGACGCTTACCGAGAAAAGATTAATTGAATTTAATAAAATACCTACACTTAACTAGTCTTTCTGTAATTAAGACTGACCTCCAACTGAAAATTGATGAGGAAAAATAAACCACCTACCTACCCTTCAGAAGTCCATCTACAGGTGTCAAAAGGACCATTGGAATTACAGCACGTCGCTTAAGTGGCAACACCAGCTATCTCAGTTTTTGGCCATTTCCGGGTTTTTACCGTTTCTTATTTGAATTTTCGCGGCGAATCGAATGGTGGAAGCAGATTTCAAATATCTCCAACAGATTTTGCATCAGTCGCTCATTTGATAACAGCAGCTATCTCAACCCTTAATGCAACAACAGCTATCTCCCCACAACACCCACCAAGCCAAAAAGATTCAGACTCATATGATGGAATTTAGGGGTCTTAAGGCTCCATTCTAAAGAAGGTACATACACGAGGTTATTTTTGGGAGAGTAGAACACACTGAAAACGTTTGGTTGAAATCCACGACTCCTCAACTTTTTCATTACTTTGTGATTCAATATAGGAGCGAGTTAATTATACCGAAGAATCTATTATTCGGGAAAACCTTGGAATTACCGTCTTAGTTTGTATACCTATACGGCAAAATTCATGAGAAAATGGTTAGTAAAATTTTTGGCAACACTGTTGTAATAAGACTAAGTTCTCTTCTACTTATTAAGATAACAATATTATAAATTATTTTAATATTTTAAGCGTTTCTTGGATGTTTTGGTTGGAATGCACACATTGGTTTTAATGAATTCTGTAGCAATCGAACAACTGGAATTTTAGAACTAATGCAGGTAGGTACCTTTATCCAGCTGAGGCTGTCGATCGATGAATGAATGAATGAGGATACCTATCTACGTATATGTGTCCCCAAATAGGTTTTGATATACCTTTGTAAAATTTGCTCACCTTCACTAGTAGTTTGATTTCTGTTAGTCTTCGTCATTGCATCCCTTCTTCAGGTATCCCCTTTGCTCTTTGTGATACTACTACCTGCCGAAACTCTACGAATTCCTAAAAATACCTATAGATCGTAGATCCTATGTTAGTCTCAACATTCTCAGAACGGAACTTCCTTTCACAAAAAATTGTAAAAGTGCGTTCTTAAAAACCGAGGGAAGGTATTCCTCATCAGTTTTCACTCGTTAAGTCAAAGTTGGAATAACGAATCATGACAGATCATGGTGAAGGCACCAGCGATAACGCCAGATCTTCGAAACCATAAATATCACACTTGCATAATCAACAATTGATAGGTAAATCAGTAATGCGACAAATAGGGATGTAGCATAGGATTATTGAGGAAGATCGATGATGGAATAGAGTATAGAATCATGGAAACGAACGACGGGTTGGAGCCATATTATTGTACTAATGTAGTTTTCTCGCTCGGGGTGGGATTTATAGGAATACGGGGCAAAAAGCGTTCTCGCCTTCCAGACCGCTCGGTCTTGCGAGTCATTGCCTAATCTCAACAAACTGACCCCCCGCCCCCTCCGCCCATGGTTCGGGTTGGTGTAGGAAATTTTAAAATTGCTCATGATCCCTCTTGCACCAACCCCAAGAAGATCCCACCACTCGTGGACGGAATCGGTTCAACCGTTTAGCGATGCATAGCCAGGCGGAGTTTCATACTTATAATATTATAAGATAAGAGATTTATGCCCAATCTTCTCTACTTCTTCCGCGCTTTATTTCTCAACCAATTGAAAACGAGATAACTTCACAGAGTCACGAAACGCTGAAATCACACCGTTTGCATCGGAGTCAAGCCCGGGATAGCCCTCCCAAAATTCCCTAGTGTTGAGGAAAAAATCTATTATCTCATTTTTTCGAACAGCGAATTTGCCAAAATTCTGAAGTCTTCTCTGAGTTTGAGGTTATCCAGTGCCGGCCCTTAATGTTTTAAACGAGTTTAGACAATTCCCCTGCCCCGCTCGCACGCTCTATCTATAATGTTGTTGCATTTTACTTAAAATTGAAACTTCATTGAAAGATCCTCTGACAGGATCCATTGACAGAAAACTCCCTTTGACAGAATCAATTCTGGGGCATTTCGTGACCCCTAAACTTCTTGTGGTAAGTAATGTGACTCCCTCAACTAGACTGCTGAAGCCTGAAGTCATTGGAAATGAAATAATTCTTTTTTATTTAAAAAAATGCATGCAGATTGTAGAATTTTGATGGGAATCGTTCATAAAGGAATAACTGAGGCCACCACCAGCTATCTCAGGCTTTACAGAAGCAAAATCAGCTAAAGCAAGGTTTTTTTGTAATCCGAAGACTTTATGTAAATTTTATGACTTGGAATAGTTTGAAACTACCATGTAATCATAGGAAGAAGCAAAACGCGCTAGAAAACCATTCGAACGAATAAGAACCTGGTTTTATGGCTCTCCTGACAAATTGGGAAAAACGATGGCTGGTGTTGCCACTTAAGCGACGCAGCTGATATGATCTTCGTAGTTTATAAGGCGATTTTTGCTATGTTACGCCAGTTAAGATTCACTCCCGTATTGACACTATTGTTTTCGGTCAATGTTCTAGCCTGTAGGGAGTGCAAAAGCGATCAGGGTGGTTTCATTCGAATCTTTGGGATATGCAAAAATTACACCCAATAAATTACTCGTAATTCGAAAGTTTTCAAGATCTTGATTTTATAATATTTCAGCCCTTAAATTTTGCCCATTAGAATTGATCGAAGTAGACGCCGAGCTTCTAAGACCAACTAGATCCCATGAGCTTTGGTCCACCACAATTCTACCGAAATGGAATTGAAATAATTCTGTTCTCCCTCTTTTCAACATTAATTTATGTATTAAAAAAATTAATGTTTTTTAGAAAAAGTTATTAGTACAAAGATACAAAGGTTTTGGAACTTTTCATGTATTTTGTAGACCAATTGATTACATAAAATAACATTGAATTAGGGCACATTTTGGCAGGTTTTTTGATTATGATTGCTGTATAGGTTTACTTTAGTTTAACCATTTACTGTGATGAATAATAATGATTAAAGATACTCATTACTTGATCTCGGTTATTGAATTTTCTTGTACGTAAACGTCATTGGATCCCACGTTTGATGATTGTCTATTTACACTGATTAGGTTGGACTATGCTAATCCAGTTCTATATTTAAAAAGGACTGTACGTTTTCTGGAACTCCAAGTTCTCTTATCCCAAATGGTAAATTACAGTTTCGGTTCATAGATTTTCTGATTCCTACTCTACAAAGGTGCTTCAAGCTGGCCGGACACGTCGTCCTATCTTCCGGCAGAAGCATCATCCCCGACGTATAAGCAGCAACATACGGATGATCTCCGTCGTCCGGGATTCTCACGTGAGTCACCGTCCGCATTATGATGTCCCGGCATTTCAGCAGGTCTGGCGGCACGTGTTCTTGGCACTCGCTCAGGCGTCGGAGAAGGGCTTCCAGGGGACAAGGTTCATCGTCAACGAAGACCTCAGCCCCGAACTGCAACAAAACTAGAAGCACGTCTGGACGCATTGCTTGCACAGCCACCGTCGCTGGAGTGAATCTCCCGTACGACTCCATTGGGACGTCCGAGATTCTGTATAATTTCTTCCTCACTACATAACCTTTTTTCCCTATGGTGGAATGCCTGAAAAAGTATTCAACTGCTTCCAAGCACTCCTCTCTCGTGTCGAAATCGCTCTTCCATCCCGCTATCACTCCTGAAGCCCTAGACCCAAATATCGCACCGGTGACCAACCTGTCGAATGTCCTTTCGCACAAAAACATGTCTTCTAGCAACCTGCAAACTGTCTCTGTGTCTTCCAGCTTCCAGTCGAACGCCAGCCGAGCAGCTACATATAGAACATTGTGGTATTTCCCCATCAAACAAACTTCGCCGTTTTGACCTCTTGTAGTTTTGTGAAAATTCAGCGCACTCGTTATCGCACTCTTGCAAGCCTCCTGCGGCTGTCCATCAACGTGGCCACAAGCTTGAATCACCGTGCTCAGATACTCGACAAGATTCCTCCTTTTGTAGCGTGCAAGGAGTGATGCTCGATCTAACTCGGAAAATACGTTGTCGAAAAAGCAGTCCATGATCATTTCCATTTTAAGAAACAAACACTAACTCTCTGGACGACGCGTCTAATACTAAACCGTAGCACACCTGAGGGCTCGAATGGGGAACTTATTGGATTAACTACTTGCGTGGCTTCTTTGCCGACAAACGCTAATTTAGAATCATGTGAGCTACCTATGTACGTACGGTTTCGCAATCTTAGATGAAGGTAGATGTACAGGTTGTAACGTTCGTAAAGATGCAATTTACGTTATATAACCATTCAACCAAACATGACCAACATTACCAAATTAATTAGGTAATTCATAATATCAAATGTTGCTAAGTGATAGAGATCAAACAAGAGATTTATGTTAATCATCTGTTGTAACCTTACATGCTTTTATAATAATATACACGTTGCACGACGATATTACTGCTGAATTCGGCATCTTGTGTGTAATGGGTTCGGTATTTCACTTCAATTATTCATGTTTAAAACAATTAATTTACTCATGTAATTTATAAATTTTAAAAATGAAGAATATGATAGGTAATTATACGTCGATGTACCGCAGGCCGGAAAGAATTTTGTAAAAATAACAAACTGTTACATCAGCGGAGATCCACAACTCCCCTCAACTATGACGTTACTCCCCCTCGTCTCTATCCTATTACGAGTAACATAACAATCAGATTTAGGAAAATACTATTCGCAATTTTGAGTTCAAAATCGGTGATCGGAGAATTTCAAATCTCCAGAGCCAGAATGTGGGACGAAACTGCGGACTGCTAATGATCTAGAACAAGTCATTTAGTTTATTTTGAATATTGTATTTATTTAGTTGAACATAACTAACAAAAGGCATTTACACGCATTCATTATCTCAAAATGGTTTATTTTAAATATGAAGTGAATCATATTTGATTAGAGATTAACATCCATTAGATGGGGTAGGTTATATCAAATTTGATCTAAGGGTCGAGTATGGGTAGGTTCTATTAAAAAGGGAGTAGTGACAAAAAAAAAAAAAAAAAAAAAAAAAAAAAAAAAAAAAAAAAAAAAAAAAAAAAAAAAAAAAAACACCCATTGAAACAAACAATGGTGGGACTCGTGTCATGAAATAGAAGTATACGAATGAATACCTTAAGAAAGGCTTTATTGAACGGAATTCATCTTAATTATGAAACGGGTTACAGAAATAAACAAAGTTGGAACTTGGAGACTGGCAACAACGTAAACACTTGATGGGTTATTAATAATATTATAACATTCACCCCTTCTTCAGGATTGAACATAGTCATCCAAATAGGCAGGAGGACGACGATTTCTGGAACTCCTCCGAAGCTGGGGGTTCCCACTTAAATCGTCTGCAACTGCTGATGAACGACCAGGGAGTTCGGGAGAACGTGAGAAGGTTTGAGGAGAGCTGGATGACGTTGAGGAGAGGTTGTGACGTGTTGAGGAGAGTCAATAGAAGCATGGGAAGACGATGTTTGATCTTTAGGGGAATGATGCATTGTTTTGGGAGTGCTTGGTACTGGAGATTGCGGTGATAGCTCATCTGCAGGATTTTCATAATCTGAAGATGGGTTGATTTCCTCATGTTCTTCATACGAGGGGGTGCTGTCTGAACCTGCAGGAGCTAAATGTCGAGTTGACACTGTTGTCTCACGTCCATCTGGATATCGTATGAGAGCGTAACTCATGGTTTCCATCAACGAGCGTAACTTCCTCGACGATGGGCTGATATTTCGACTGACGGTTGAATTTTCTGAGCAAAACTGGTCCCTCGGTCAGCAGCCAAGATGGTGTTGAGTGGCCACTAGCTGTGCGTTTTGGATAACTGAACATGCGCTCATGAGGGGTTGAGTTCGTTATGGTATTTAGTAGAGAACGGATACAATGAAGAGCATCTTGTAGCAGGGTTTCCCACTGAAACACTGGTAGATTTTTGTTTCGCAACCCAAGTTGGATTGTTTGCCAAATTCGATGCCATTATTCCTTTCGGCCTGACCATTCCCTTCGTCCTGCAAGTAGCGACTCCAAAAGAAGCTAAAAGAGTTTCAATTCTGTGGATATGAAAGATGAGCCTCTATCATAATGAATATAGGACGGAGCACCGAATATGCTGAACAGTTGGAGTAGGCAAGAGCTGACTGTGGATGAACTGGTATCTCCACAGGGGAATGCAAAGGGGAACCGGGAGTATTCATCGATCACAGTCAGAATGAACTTATTGCTGGTTTGTGATGGCAAAGGTCTGATTTGATCACCGTCCCCTGTTGACGGAAGAATTGGGGTTTTACTTCTGCACAGATTTTGCATGATGATATTATTCGTTTAATATCATCTACCGAGTAGGGTAAGTTTTTACTGCGTATCGAGTGGTACATCCTAGATACCCCAGGATGGCACAAGGTTTGATGGAGGCTTTTTAGTCTTTCGTCACTCGCATTTGAGATGAGACATACTCGCGACAAGGCATCAGCTGCATGATTGAGATGGCCTGGCCTGTAGATTATGTCGTAGGAATATGAGGATAACTCTAAACGCCATCGTGTGATTTTCTCATTTTTAGTCTTTCCTGGGTGTCTTGCGTCGAACATGAAGGCAACGGACCTTTGATGAGTTATTAGGCGGAAGTGTCTACCTAATAAGAAGTGTCTCCATTTTCGGATTGATTCCACTATCGCATATGCTTCTTTCTCGACAGAAGAATGATGTCGCTCAGAAGATGATAGTGTTCTCGAGAAAAATGCAACTGGGCGGTTCATCTGGGTGAGTGTTGCTGCGATTGCTGTTCAGCCGCAATCGATCGTTAAAGTTCGTCAATTTTTACCAACTTGGCTTAAAAATGGGTTATCTTCGAGTTGAAGGCCTGTATCTCAAAAACGGCTAACCCAAACGAAACATGTTAATAATGAAAGTTGTAGTGCATCAAATTTCAAGTTGGAAAACCTCTTAACATGAAATTTTACTCACCCTAGCGCTGAGATACAAGGTGTAAACCAAATGAAGTCGTGCCAGAGAATTTGTGGTGAATCATTTTGCTCATTTAAAATTATTTTCCCACATATCAATGTATACTATACGTACTATGAATACCCCATGACCATTTGCGGATCCAGGATATGGCAATGGTGGGGGGGGGGGGGGGATGCAGTACTTTTCGGGGTTGAAAAATAAAATAAAACTGAAGTATAACGGTTAAAAGACTTCTTCTGGATGGGCATGGTTGTTTATTGAGAGAAGGAATGCGGGTTGTGTTGTGAAAAACTTTGGCACCACAAAATATGCTGTAATTGATGGAGGGTTCCTACTCCATAAGGTTGTATGGAGTAAGACTACAAATCCTGATTTTGAATCAGTGTGCCAGACCTATGTGGACTACGTGCTGAAGTACTTTGGATGTAGCACTACAGTAGTGTTTGATGGGTATCCTAACGACCCGACCTATCAAAGCACCAAATCTGCAGAAAGATCCCATTGTGCTGTAGTTGACGCATCCACCAGTTTTGTATTCTCAAGAACAACTGCAGTTTCTATAAGCCAAGAGAGCTTCCTATCAAATGACCAAAAGAAAGAGAACCTCATAAAAATGCTGATGGAAGAAATGACAGCCAAGGGGATTGCAGCAAAACAAGCTCCTGAAGATACTGAGGTTATGATTGTTCGCACAGCACTAACAATAGCTGTTGAGTATGACAGTGTTGTAATTACAGGTGAAGATTTCAATCTCCTTTGAATACTTATGGGGCTTTCATCCATTCCAGGCACACCCAAAAACATCTATTTTGAGAAGAGTGGGAGAGGCAAAGCACCATCACTGTTGTACTCAGCAGCTTCATGCATCATCAACCAAAAGGACATCCTGTTCCTGCATACAATTAGTGGGTACGATACAACTTCGACCCCCTTTGGCCAAGGAAAAAAGAAGGTCTGCAAGCTCTACGAGAAGTCCCCATACATACAACATCTTGCAGCTGTTTTTCAGATGCTGAAGCAAGCCACTCCCAGATCATTGAGGCAGGTGAGAGATTCCAAATGGCACTATATGGGGGGGGGGGGGGGGGTGGAACCGATGCTCTCAACACACTGAAATTCCAGTTTTTCAGGAAATCACTTGCCAAACCAACCTTTCAGCTGGCCAGACTACCTCCTACTACCGAGGCAGCACGCACCATGTTCGCCGAACATATCTACAAGTACAAACGTGGCTAGGAAACGACCTCCTTCCATCGGATTGGGGGTGGCCCATGATGAGACGCTGGGTGGTCTCCATCATGAGTACCAAAAATGCAGTTCCAGACAATATACTGTCTATAGTTTCCTGTAAATGCAAAAAAGGGTGTAGCACTGCAGCCTGGAGCTACAAGAAAGCAGGACTGCGGTGCTCCGCCCTTTGCAAAAGCTGTGCAGGCCATGCCTGCGATAACGCCCCCAAATCCGACATATTTGCTGGTGACTCTGACGTCGAAGATGAGGAGGGCTGGAATGTTGATTCTCTCGTCGATGACGAAGAGGAGGAATCTCCAACAGCGGCAAAGCGCATGAAGTTGTAAATTTATTGTTTTTCTCATAACTTTTATTACTCCTTGACAGTATTAAGTTCATATTAATTATTGTTTACGATTCATTACATTTATTTTTAATTGTACATAATAAACACTTGTATGTTTCTAAGACAAAATTGTATGTTTTTACCTATTCTAACTCCTGGACATTACAATTACTCATCCAATGGCCCCTTTCGCGATGAGCAGGGGTGGTGGTAGGGGGGGGGGGGGGGGTATTCATAGTACGAATAGTATAAGTAGATACGGTGAAAAATGAAAGTTAGGGACAAAAATTAATGATGTGGGGTTCGACAGTATTTCCATTAGGAAATACAGTTTTACCAGAAATTCACTGGCACGACTTTATTTGGTTTACACCTTGTATCTCAGCGCTAGGGTGAGTAAAATTTCATGTTAAGAGGTTTTCCAACTTGAAATTTGATGCTCTACAACTTTCATTATGTAACATGTTTCGTTTGGGTTAGCCGTTTTTGAGATACAGGCCGTCAACTCGAAGATTACCCATTTTTAAGCCAAGTTGGTAAAAAATTGACGAACTTTAACGATCGATTGCTGCTGAACGGCCGGATTTTGACGTTTTAGAGATCATTCGACGCCAAATGTTATGTTGTTTTATTTTGGAGGGAGTATTATTTTTGTAGGATGCGTCGTTTCCAAGTTATAAGCGAAAAACTGAAACAACTACAAAAAAATCGCGGTTTTTCGGCCACCTCAAATTTTCCACAGGGTATTTTTAATAGAAAACCTTGAATTTACGACTACTAGGCACCCATACACATCCTCTAAAAGTTTCGTTTTGTCCCGAATTATTTCCAGGTCCAAATCCTATACCGACTGGACTAAGTGAACTTGTTGATCGTACGAGAATAATCGATGCACATGCGGCGCTTATGGTTTGCACTAGAAGTCACGAGAACTTGAGCACGCCAAGGAGATATGCTCTTCTCGATGATACCATCCTTGAGGAGCTTTTCAACTTCAGCCTCAATAAATTTAGTATCGCTGTCAGAATAACGGTGTGACCTGATTGCAATTGGTCGACAATTATCAGTGAGATTAGAAAATAGCCGAGCTGGAGGAACATCAGCTACAGCTAAGGTGCAAATTCTTAAAGGAGATTTCGGTTCTCCGAAATCAAACTGAACAATTGAATGCTGCTGTAGAAGGTCTCGCCCTATTATCAAATCAGAACAGAGATTTGGTAACACAGAGATATTAATGTTGGTGTAATGATGGCCTAGCATTTTGAGTACTACAGTACATCGTCCAGTTATTTTAACTCTATGAGAAGATGAAGCAAGTCTTACTTCTTCCTTTTTTGGATTGATCTGGAGCCGAATTTTTCTTGCCACCTTCTCATTAATGATGCTGATATCACTGCCTGAGTGGAGCACGTTAGAGAGAGTTTGGCCATTTACCTCTACCGGTACCTTAACTTTTGAATAGCCAGTGATAGGGCAGGAAATTGTGGCAGAAAGTGATGCTGACAGTTTGGATGGCTTAAGAGCGGAAGATCTACAAACCTTGGCCCAATGACCCTGTTTGCCACAGGAGCTACAGGAAGACTCCTTGGCGGGACATTTGTTGCGGGGATGCTTCTCCATACCGCAGAAATAACATTTGGCACGAGTAACAGCTATGGATGAATTGTTGTCCTCAATAGGGATCTCGCTTGGGAGATCAGAGAGAGCGTTGATAGATGGTAAGGGTTTATCGTACTGTCGTGATTGAGTCTGTGCTAGTTCCATGGAACGAGCTTGTGTGTAAGCGTCAGACAATGTGAGTGTGAAGTTTTCCAGTAAACGCTGGCGGATGATTGAATTGGATAACCCTTTGGTGAATGAATCACGAATACAATCATCTCTATTAGTTTCTGCGGTGACCGCCTTAAATTGACAGTCCTTACTCAAGATTTTGAGAGCTTCCAAATATCTGTCAACAGATTCATTTGGTTGTTGTCGTCTAGCTAATAGTTGATGTCTAGCAAACACCTCGTTCACAGGCTTTACAAAAATACTTTTTAGAACGGAGACGGCTTCATTGTATGTGTGACAGCATGATATGTGTTCGTAAATGGTAGGTGAAACATAGTTTATCAAGAGCTCAAGCTCAAGAGTTCAAGCTTACCTTCCTCATTTGTATGCGCAACACGAAAAAAGTTCGAAAATTTTTGAAGGCAATGATTCCAGTGAGTTGTTGCTGAGCTGGAGTCAAGATTGAGATCTAGAATACTAGGCTTCAAAAGTGATTCCATTCCGTTCAATAAATTGAAATAGTAGTATACGAATGAATACCTTAAGAAAGGCTTTATTGAACGGGATTCATCTTAATTATGAAACGGGTTACAGAAATAAACAAAGTTGGAACTTGGTGACTGGCAACAACGTAAACACTTGATGGGTTATTAATAATATTATAACATGTCATCAATATTATTATAATTCTTAAGTCTTTTTTGAGGTTTTGATTCTTGAAGTAATTATCTGCTCATCTTGATCTAATAATGACAGCCACGAATAGTTATAGTAAGTACATAATGAAAAATTATCCAAGTCTGCGATCGCAATGTCAAACCTTTTTGCCTTCGAACTTTGATCAAATATAGAACTAAGTTTCGAGAAAAACCATTCTTCGGTTTGCTAATCCTCTTTCGGCGAGCTTTGTCAAGAAAAGGTTCGACGAAGAGGAGTTATAATTCTGGCGAGAATTCCAAAGAGCTAACTGAGTTTCGAGCTTTAACCCTCTGCTCCCCTCACCGGGAGAAACTTCTCAGTGATTAAATTTCACCCTGAGCTAATTGGCATGTAAATTGCTCGAGTCGGGTCGACCTTCTTTTTCTGTTTAAACGGCGTTACACTGTTTAAGAGGTTGTTCTTTAATCTGGGACCCCAAACTCCGCCATATTCTCCGTTTCTTGCGGTGAAACTTCATTTAATAGTAGGTACGTTTGTCGCAAATTTTTGCCAATGTTCATTTTCACCGTGACTAAATAACAACCATAGTTCTTCTTGGATTTAACTTTCAACATAATGGTGTGTATATACCATATAGATATATTGATATATACAGATATATATATTTCCAATATGGTTTCCAATGTCGGTCTAGGAAGCAAAATCGTGTAATCATCAACAGTTTCATCAAGTCACACCAACTTAAACCACAATGGAGAAGCGCCGCCATCTTTACCGTGGTTTATTTCTCCAGATGTTCTGTAAGCCTCCAACTCGAAAATTGCCGCCATGTTTTGCTGGGCTTATTTTTCTTCTGGTAAGGCATCACTCTTGTTAATATCTCCTCTCTAGTTAACTTCCTTGCCATCTCCATAGGTGGCCATCGGATTTACAAGGTGAGGTTGGTTGTATTTACGAAGAAACTATGGCGTTTCCCCCTCATATTTAACTCTTTCATTGAAGTATTTTATTATTCAAGTATTGAATACCTATAAATTTAATTCAAGAGTTTAACGGTACTTATCGTTGCATTGAAAAGGGATTAAATTTGATTTATTTTGCCGAAATAAAAGTTGGCTTCTAGCGGTAATGCCTGAAACTAAGTATGCTTGTTTAGTTCAACATCTACTGTTTTGCCTGTTCAAACAATTTATTTATAATTCCTAATTATTATTCCACTGTGGTGTATATGTCGGGAAGCTACAAAATACACCCGGCATATAGTTTGAAGTACCTATTTTTCAATAATGAACCTTTGTAACCGACCAAGAAAAAAGAAATTTTAACCGCCCTCAAAATTATTTTGTTGGTTTAGGTATGTCCCAAGATGCTTAGAATCCAAAAGTAGAAGAAACCCGTCCGTCCGCTGTGCAGATTTTTTTCCCGAAACTGCCCGGTGTAATTTATAGAAATCATCCCGTAGAATCGAATGAAACCAACCGGATCGCTTTTTACACCGTTCGGTCTCTCTAAGGAACTACAACTTTGTCAGGGAAAAAAATCAACATGAGAGCAAATCATAACTGATGATCATAGTTAAAATCGCCTTATAAAATCCGACGATCATAACAGCTGATATAATTCCAATGGTACTTTTGACACCTATAGATGGATTTGTGAAGCGTAGGTATTTATTTTATCTCAATAATTTTCAGTTGGTGGTTACCTAAGTCAGTGTCGATATATTCAGATCAAAGGGACTTGTTAAGTGGGCATGTTTTAATAAATTGCTTTAATTTTCTCTTGGTAGGTGCTAAAATCTACGTAGGCATATTGACGATAGATTCATTGTTTTACCCGGCACCACGGAATCGCTTCACGCAGTTCGGTTACGAATGTGGGATCCGTGAGTCTCATTTTTCTTCCTTAATCAACTTATGGTGCTGAAATTTAAGATGGGAGCAGCTGTGGGGCCTTTGAGGCTAATTTCTTCCTAATCGACCTACGTTGATGAAATTTGAAATGGAGCGCTTTTGAAACACGTAAAATACAATTACACGGTGTGGTGGCGAACTGATCAGCTGCGGACCTCAGAAACTAATTTCGGTCCTAATCAACCTACGGTGCAGAAATTTGAAATAGAGGGCATTGGAAAGCTTATTTTCATTTTCACATTACCTGCCCTAGCCTGGATTGTTCTTCTTTTGGTTTTCCTTCTTCTGTATTGACTGTGAGGATGAGGGGTGGCGCTTCTCATCAGCACTAGGAGCCCTTGAGCCCTGATGAAGAAAATAAATTTTTCGATAGCTCGGCGATAGAGGCGCTTTATTAGTTCCGACCCCATTCCCGATTGTTGACATCATTGCTCATAGTGGATCTATTTTGACATCATTTGGCATTTGAAATACCTTGAAGACAATATTGTGACGTATGTAGGACCACTTATCAGCTGAGGGTTTTCTGAGTCTGGTTTCTTCTCTAATCGAGCTAATGAACTACACATTAATTTATTGTAATAAAGGATTTTATGTGCAAGAAACAAAAATAGTTTCATAACAATTTACAGTCCATGCAACCTTTCTACAAGGTGGGAAGATGAATTTGTCATAAAGGGTTTTGTTTGTAAACAATTACTAAAAAGTGATAAATTAGGGGATTTTGGCGCTGTGTAAGAGGGGAACCCTTTGCAAGGCGCAATGTGTTGAGTTTACCAGAGCATCTATCTGCGTAGAAGAGCAACCTAATACAGAAATAATACACAATGTATAATAACTCGCAGCGTTTTCTCCTCTCTTCTCACTGGTAAACACTATCATGAGAGGGTTTTTCCATGCCTGTTCCCATATCGATTACAGGCAATTGCTATATTTACGATTTCAATTATTTACTAATTATCATAGCCCCAGACGAGCCCTCTGCTGCCAGAAATGGGCACATCGAAACAAGAAGTGGCCCCACTCTCGGTCCTTCCCTGAACATGAGCACATAGGGCTGCTACGATGGAATCTATGGAGGTACGCCTGAACCCTTCCATTTTCATCCAGGAAAAGGTTCAGCCTCCAAGACAGAGGCCAATCAATTTGAAGGCGGTCAGATGTGTGTGTCTGCGTATGTGTATTTGTCCTGTGTTCGCAAATTATAATTTTAATTTGTACTGTTTTCATGTAATTTTTTTGAAATTTTCAGGGAATTTGCAGGTTGTTGTATATAAACCTTATATAGATTTTATTGTTTGAAAATCAGTACTTCATACACGCGAAACGTAAAATTCATCAAGCATCATTTTCTCACGCTCTAGTTGTCTGATATCGCTTAAATTTGGAAAAAAGTCTGGAAAATATGATTTTATCGTCTCATATAAATTTCAACGTGATCGTATCATTAATAGCTGCGACACATGCTTGAATTTGAAATCCTCGTAACAAGATTTACTTCTACATATTTCATTAGATTTAAATCCATAAATAGATAAATCCACTGCGCTTGCTCAAACGTAAAATCCATCAAGGGTCTTTTTCTCACAGCCTATTCTTCCGATTTTTCTTAAATTCGTAGAGTAGTTGGGGAATGAGGATTTCAGTACCT
This sequence comes from Adelphocoris suturalis, assembly GCA_030762985.1. Classification (NCBI taxonomy): domain Eukaryota; kingdom Metazoa; phylum Arthropoda; class Insecta; order Hemiptera; family Miridae; genus Adelphocoris; species Adelphocoris suturalis. Next base: position 11,296,252 of record CM061041.1, on the reverse strand, counting down.
AATGTTTTCGGTTGTTTAGAAGCAAAGTTAACTTTGGAATTTGAGACTTATTTACCGCCAAGGGAAAGGTTTCGATGTGCGATACCTATTAATCTTAACTTTGGAAGGTTCTTGAAGGCATTTGCTTATGAGTCAATTTTATATAATTACATTTTAATCACGATTATTGCAGTGTCTTCTCGTTCTTTCGATCAACATCGTTCATTGTTTTCTCGTACTACATGAATGGTAACATGCTTGTAAGAACGAAGGTCATGCAGGACTTGGGAGCCGTTATCGAAAACCGGTTAACTCGTGAGCCAAATATCGAGTGTATAACGAGTCGAACAATGAGGGTGTTGAGTTTTGTTAAGAGAAACACCAGAGATTTTCATCTCCCGCCTGCCCTTGTTACTTTTCACTGTACTTAGTACTTCCAATACTGGAATATGCATCGATCATACATCATCGGCCATCTTTATACTCTAGTTATAAGCACTAAATTGAGATCGTGCAGCACGAATTCTTAAGGTATATGGGTTGCAAACTTGGGATTCAACATGGGAAATAGTCTGTTCTTCTATTTTGAACCGCTGTAGCTTCTCCGCTTTGGAAACTAGACGAGCAGTTGCAAGGCAGGCCTTTTTGCATAAGCATCTAAACGGTTGAGTTGTTCCGAAAAGAGAATGCCTAATTACCACCGCGTCCCTCAATGACAGACTGGAGCTGGGAATGCCCCCCCTCCCTCCAAACTCGCACCGCCCACTGACCCTTCTCACTCACATGACCAGTTTTGCAGTTTTATTAGAAACACAGCAGCAGAATAATATTCATCAAGAGCATGGGAGGCACAGCTGATATTGGCTAAACTATCTTCAGAAGTTTGGGCTTTGGGCTTCAGAAGATGAGTGGTGCAGGCGGGGCAGTGGTTGGTGCGGGGTAGTGGAAGGGGCATTCCCAGCCCCAGTCTTTCTTCGATGGGTGCGGTGGTAATAAGGCATTCTCTTTTCGGAACAACTGTACCATTAGCCCCATCTTATTAAGTAGAATCAAAAAGAAAATTCGGCAATTTGACTCCCGGCAGGTAACATTATTTTATACCAGGTTCGCCGCAACTAAATATTTGTTGAATCGACCACTCTCACGTATTGCCCGAAAAGCGAACCTTTGTGCTTAAGTAGACCCTGAAATTCATATATTTTTTTACCTCTCCTCTCATATTTATTACCTGCAAACCGATGCCTGAGTCACAAAAGCGTTTAATACTCTATTCTATGTACAATAGCATATTTATAACTACCTATTTGTCTATGATATATTAATAATTATAAGTTTATGTATTCCATTGTAAATAACTCCACTCTACTTTTTTCGCATTCTTACTTTCAAGTAACTCGCTTTGATTTACCTCCTTCGTTTAAAGTCAAAGTTTTTTTTAATGTTATGCTATATCAATGATAAGATCAATATAATTAATATTATGTAATAATATATACTAATTTGTAATAGGGCTGCTGTCCGTTTTCTTCAATAAACAACAAAGAAAAATGAAATTTTTACCATTATTTTTCATCATCATTTTTACCATTTATTTTTTTACCAATAATTTTTTTCATTATTAGAGCATTTTGTAAACATATATCGTCCTCGCCTAGAAAAACAACGGATGCCGAAGCACAAAGTTGGTATCTCCGTGGCGTTTCCTTCGTTTTAAAGTGCTACGTTATAAGAATCGGTAGTGGAGGAATATCTCACGAGAAATATCCCAACATGCAGACGCCAATGGGCGTGGTTCCTGTGGCACGCGATTCCCTCGATCGACCTGAAGGACCCCTGTGGAGTTGGTACGTATCTGAATACAAGTGATGACGTCTAAACGCATCTGAAATACCTGAATTCGCGGGTTTCCCCCTTCAGAGAAAGTCACTCTATCATTAGAATGAAAAGGGGAAAGTAGTATCAGACATGTTTTTTAGTCGAAGAAAACGCCCTTCAGTTTATAAGAATCGTGAGGTTTAATCGAGAACCAGTCCATTTTAAAATCCATTGGGTTTCAAAATACGCGTCATCCCTCACAGGAAGAAATGTATATAAGGGCCAAGCTGTGACTCATTTTTCCCTCTCGAAACCCCCACACCTCATCTCCCTTTCTATCTTTTCCCTGCCTAGAAGTTTTGATGAGTTAATCAAATTAATTTACTTCCAAGGTTGATTAACTTCTCAAGCAATTGAAGAAACATAGCTAAAAGATGAGAACTAAATCACTCGCGACGAAGTTGTGGAAACCCATTTCAAAACGGAAGTTAGTGAAAAACGTTGTCTATTTCCACGAAAAATAAAGAGTTACCTACAATGTTAAATCGATTTCGACGGTTAGGCCATCATCAGTAACAAACAAAAACCAGAGTTCTTGTTTGTTACTGATTATGACCTAACCTTCGAAATTTATTTAACATTGTAACTCTTTATTTTCGTGGAAATAAACAACGTTTTTCACTAACTTCCGTTTTAAAATATGAGTTTTAAACAGAAACATTTCTGAGTTCTTACAGCATTCATTTGTTTCATTATTAGTTGAGTAGTTCGCTCCACATCCCCTCTTTCGACAGATTTGGGAAAGGCTTGAGAATTCAATGACATTCCCCACATTCTCTGTCGACTCCAAGAAATACACGATAGTATAAAAGTCACACTGTTTAGCAAAAAGGACTTCTGAATTCGGAAGGCCCATAAAACATTGGTTGGTGAAATGACCCTCACACCTCATATTGCCAGGTGAGGGAGAGCAGTCTAGATCATTTATGCTTAGCAGTAGCCCTAGGCAGGGTGACTGAGAGTCGTCTCTTCAATATATGGCTTAACGAGATCACGACATCGAATATGTGATTGATGTGGGGATTTTCGGCAGACTTCCAACATTGGCTGGTGCTTTCTAGGAATATAGAGCCACATGAAAAATATGAGTAGGGGGGAAAATGGGGTAATATCGCAACCTTGAGCATATTTGTCTATCACAGCCGAGGTTTGCACTTAAGAGCTTCAGATTTTGAAGCAAATTATAAAGAAACATCTCCAGTGATGAATTACAACGTTTCGGCTGGTTGTGTAGCAACTTTATATTAGCAAACAACAATTTACGAAACCCTTGAGAATGGCGGTATTACCCCAGCTAGCTGGGGAAATACCGCCACCGGGTTAGGGTAATATCGCCATATTAAAACAAGGGGGAAATGAACAGTCTCATCAGAACATCGGAATAACGTTTTATTGAATTTCAAAAACTCTTTCTGGCTACTTCTCACCATAATGGGAACTTGGAGGTTGACAAGAAAAGGATTCACTAAAGGTTTACAAACAATTCCCACGCTTGAATAGTAAAATTGGAAAAAAATAAATATTGGTAAAATACTGTTGGTTCTGAATTAATGACAAAGTTCAACGCGGAACTCGTAAAAAATAATTTCAAGGTATATACCTAAGTATCCAACTTAACAGTTTTTAAACATGGAATTCACAAACCACTTTTTGGCGTACTTACTCATGCGCAAAACTGGCGCAGTACATACTAATTATTATTTTTATTTATAGATTTTAAAAAAATATTCAATCAAGATGAAGGTAACATAAAAGTAGGTGACAGATAAATGTAGGTAGGTACGTATAAAACATGTTAATTATTTCTGTTCTAGAACCCAAAATTTCAACCATGTATCATGTTTTCTCCTCGATATTGATTCGAAATTCTATGAAAACATCAGAAATTAACAAGCGGTTGCAATCATGTTCACAATATCAATTATTGAGAATGATCACCTGTGTGTAAACAATTATTTATATAACCATGCTCATAACTCAGTTTGTTGGACACGCACTTCGCCGTAGTTAACATAATATTGTTGGATAAATCGAGAGCTTTCGAACGAATGGTCAACGAATTTTGTGGGATGAAAAACGACGAAGTACCATTTCCCTAGCAACGACTCGGTTGTAGGCGGAAATCACTGTAACACTATATGTTTCGTGCGCGGAAAAAAATTGACTCGCAAAATTTGCTAGGACCCCAGGGCTAAAACATGATACATGTTAAAAAAAAAAAAAATTTTATAGCATTTTATTTTCCCGGTTTATAAAGTTTTTAAATTTGTGCTCTTCTTCAGGTCCCAGCAAAATTCACAAGACTAATAACGTCCATTGTCAAAATCAAAATGGGAGCATGAAAAGTGGAATCTTAACACGATTATGTTAATATAGGAAAGAAGTTAGGTAGATAGGTACTGCACAATTATTCAGTAGGTAGTTAGGTAAATATCTAATAAACCAGGATTAGGTAAACATAGAGGTGCATATTGAGATAAGGTATCACAATATAATTCGTTTTTAAAATATTAATACTACAGTTTTCTCCCCGAAGGGACCCGAAAACTGATATTTTGGGTCGCAGCAAAGCTCGACCCACCCAATACATCGCTTGTCAGCTCCAAGAAATCACACTGAGGACTAGAATCAGCTCGATACCCCCCTCCTGACAACACCTACCCCCCTCTCTTCACCGTTCCGTCATCATGGCACCCGTGTAAGGTGCTGCTACCTACAGTTTGTGGTATGTGAGGTGCGAGCTGATTATAGTCCTCAGTGTGATTTCTTGGAGCTGACAAGCGATGTATTGGGTGGGTCGAGCTTTGCTGAGATCCAAAATATCAGTTTTCGGGTATCTTTGGGGAGAAAACTGTAGTATTTGATGTCTTAGCTGCAGCTCGACCCACTATGAGAAGTGTTTGTTATCTGTCAGCTCGCGGCTCAATAGGAGAAGCACACTGTGATGGGTAAAAAGGGGAAAATTTCATCACTTGTTGAACGAACACAATAGCAATGTTGAAAAAACAGTAGCTGTATTGTAGTAAGATAGGAAAAACAATGTAGAACCTACTGCAGAACATTTAAACGTTGTATAATAAGAATATCAAACGTTGTCAACTAAGTACAATGCAGAGTAGTTACGGTGCCGGGGTAAAAGCTTGTGCGGCACAATTCAGTCTAATCCGGGATGGTGGTGTTGCAACAGGGCGGAAATACCTAATGCCTGAGGAAAGTAGTTTCTGAGCGCCAATTCGCCCGAGTTAGAATCTCGTCTATGGGAGTCCCGAATCGTGCCAAATTAGTATTGACGGCTGATCGGCAACTGTCTGGAGGCGCTTCTATCCCAGCACTCATCAAAGCTGTTGTGATCCACTTTGATAACACCGCCCGTGAGGCAGGCTTCACTCTTCCCCTTGTAGAGATGAAGAGGTTGGTCAGGGTTAATGATCCCCAGCGACTTTTACGCAGGACCAGGAAAATCTCAAGCAATCTGACAGGGTCCCAAAGTGGAGTAGTAGTGTTGGGAGACAAACGCCACCCAGACTGGCAATGAGTGGGTGTGTCTGTCTTCGAACCATAAGGCCAGAAAATTATGTCTGAAGCTTCTCGATGAAGGTGGTGGTCGTCAATATGAAGGAGAGTAAGGTCGTGAATCCTCCTGCCGGATGCTAACAACAAAAGAAGAGCCAAGTGACGAGATGACTCAAAGAAGCTTGTAGGGTTGGGCTGATGGTTTTCAATCCATGAGAGGAGGTGGCCAACATCCCAAATTGTTCTGGTAACTCTTTGGGGTTGAGATGCTGCAATGCCCTTTAGCATCCTCGTCACTAGTGGGTGGCTAGTGAGTGAAGCCGAGGCATCTGGGTGGGTCCAGGTGGTCACGACTGATCTATGGAGAAGAATCGAAGCTGTTGAAAAGTGCAGTGACGTCCTTAGACAGGCGAAGAAACGCGAGAGCGCAGCTGCAGATGGTCGAAAAGCATCCACCTTTATGATCGACGTCCAGGCAAGCCATCTGAACCAAGGCCGGCTGTAGGTAGCTATAGTTGATGGTCCCCAGGATCAAACTAGGAGGGCCCTCTCCTCAGGTGTCCAGGAGGACATGTAGGTGGACCACCCCGTACTTTCCAGACTGACAGCTCCAGTTCATCTACATCTGGTGGGAGGGGGGGGGGGGGGGGACTTCGTCGACAGGTCCCAGAGGCTGGTCTGGAGGTTGTGTAGGCGGATTGGTGGTGCCATCGCCCTGGCTTTTATGTCTGGAAGCCAAAATGCCTTGGGCCAACGTGTAGAAAGGTTCCTACGGCAGTGTTGAGATGATGTAGTACCTGTGGAATCAGGGGTGGTGGTGGAAAGAGCCAGGCGAGTCTGTACACCCATCTCTGCAAAAAAGCGTCTAGGAAGGCTGCTTCCCGGTCTGTTGGATCGAGGGTGGCGAATAGTGGAACTACCGTGGATCTCTTTGAGGCAAATAGTGGCAACTGTGGCTTGATTTGCAATGCCCATCGCACAGCAAATAATTCCTGGCGGTTGATGGGTCAGCACTGTTGGGCCATAGTCCACTTGGCTCGAAGGCGAAGGGGACCTATTGTTACGCCTAGGCCCCACTGTGATGCGTCCATTGTCACAAATGTGCGGGTTTGAGGCGGTTGGTACTTCCGTGAGTCGTTGAGGTGGTGTTCCCACCAACCAAGGGTCTCTTGAATTTTGGGAGGAGTTAGTGACAACGCGTGAGGGTGAGTTCTTGGCAGTTTGGTCAGTGCTAATCGAAGTGGGCATAGATGCAGACGTCCGAGTGTTACCGTGAATGATGCGAACACGAGGTGGCCTATGAGGCATTGGGCCGATCAAAGTGACCACATGGGTTTCAGTAAGAGACCCCGAATTCTTCGGAGGAGTGATGACACCTTGTCTGGAGGTAAGGAAACGGTCTGTGTTGTGGTATTCCAGACAGACCAGTCCCAGGAGAGTCGTGTGAGTTGGGACAAACTGAGACTTCTCCAGGTTGACGCACCACCCTAAGGTGTGGAGGAGTTTCATCGCTTCCCAAGTGTGGCGTGACAGTTCTTCCGGCGATTGGGCTGCTAGTAGGAAGTCGTCGAGGTACACAATTACTCTTATCCCCTGACTGCATAGGATGGATGCTACCCAGTTTGAGATCATTGCGAATGTTTGTGGAGCTGATGCTAGTCCGAATGGCAGGCAGGTTCATGAATACGTTACTCCCATGTAGAGGAAGCTGAGAAAACGTTGATGTCGTTTTGCAATGGGTATATGGCAATATGCATTTGACAAGTCTATGGTTGTCAGGTAATCCTCGGCTTGCAGAAAATCGGGGATACGAAAGTGGTTGAGTAGTCTGAATTTTTTCAGGTGCAGAACTTGTTTAGTTGGCGTAAGTCGAAGATTGGACGCATTGAGCTGTTTTTCTTTCTTGCAAGGAACATTAGCGACAGGAACACTGTGCGATTCATTGTTGGTGTGACAATATTTTGTAGAAGGAGATCGTTGATAACTTGGGACATTGCTGGGGAGGGTGGTGTTGTGAGTGCGATTGGTAGTTGGCTGTTGATGTGCAACAGTTGAGGGACTGATGCAAAAGGGAGTGCATAGCGAGAGATGGTTGCCAAAATTGATTCCGGAGCTTGTAATCGGTCCCACTCTTTTGCAAATTTCTGTAGTTCACTGTCCACAAACCCCCTCCCGAATGTCTCAAAATTTCTTATTAGATTTTGGTTTCCCCTTCCCAGATTTCTGCTGGCGCTATCTGGGCTGAGAATAAACACGATTATGAGGTTGGGATCGTGTATAGTCACGGTTCTGTGGGTGCTGCCTTGACCCACTTGGGGTAATACGTGATGGAGCAGGTGTTTGGATCGTTTCGCTGATGGCTGATAATCAGAGGATCCCTGCTTTGGGGCTTGTCGTTTTCTTGGCACTGGAGCAGGTCTGGGTGAGGGAAGGACACACTTCTTTAGGCCCTCTTCGTCAAAAAGATGTTCAGCGGATGGTGGCACCCCTGACAGCTGACGGCGGGCTGCCTTATCCCCTGGTATGAGCAATCGTCTCCTTTCTTTGATTACCTCAGATCTCTTTCCACATGTGAATCGTAAAAGATCTCCAGAAGTCTGGTTGAAAGAGCAGCTTGGATCAAGATAGAGGGAGGTAATCAATGGCTTTGCTGTCGGAAGCTCACAAAACAACTGTCGAGTTGCCTGCTGGGGTGCATCACGCTATTGTAGTAGTCCATAGAGCATGGTTCCCAAGAGACGTTCAGATTGTCTCAATTGAAAATCAGTGTTCTCATTTTTTGAGGGCAATAGGCAGGTGTTGACTGCAAGTGGTTGGAATGACTTGCTGTGTTTAAGGCGCTGTTCAGACTCAAGGTACCTGATCCGTTCCCAGCTCGGTTGGCCCAGTCTTAGGCACTGTACTGCTTGCTGGTGTAGATGCTCTGGTGGGTCAGGAAGCAGGGGTTCCATCTCGACTGTAGATGCGTTAAATGCCTTCAGGAGGTCTTCCTCCTCCTCTGGTGGGTTGTCTGTGGCTGTCAGATCTAGCCATGGTTGGATTGGAGTCTGTTGCTCGTCTTTGTCGATGCTCCCCTTTTCTGCTGAATAGGTGTATTCCTCGTCAGTTTCATTCTGATGAGTGGAGGATCGAATTAGTTGTTTGAAAGGGTCGAAACGGGACTCGAAGGATATTAATTTTGGTTGGAGGGGCTCTGTGTGGGCTTTTATCAAATCTGTGGTCGCAGTGCGTGGAGGAGGTGATAAGGACTCAATCGACGGTGAGCAGGAATCCTCATCTTCTGTCAAAGCCTTGTCCTGTGTCACGAAAGATGTAGAGTCAGTGACAGATACAGCTCGTTGCTGTTCCCCAGAGAAGCCTGGGTCAGGTGTGTTTATTTATTTATTTATTTAATACGGGCAAGCCCAATTACATTTTATAAATAATAAGTCATTCTAAACAAGGGAAACATGAATCTAACTGATATGAGGAATAAAAGATGAAGATTTAAAGAGAAAAGAAAACAAAAAGGGGAGGGGGAAATGAAAAATCTACTGAAATGAAACATGGGAGTTTGAAAATAAAGACTTGAGCGATGAGAGGGGAGAGAAAAAGAAATCGAACTGGGGATAAAAAGTCAAAAAGAGATTGGCACTTCGGGGAAGACGATAAAGCGGTCGATTTCGATCATAGTTTGTAGCACTAAAGGGGACGCTGAACAACAACGGCGATCGGGAAGCGATGCGAGGGACAAGGAAATCAATCCTCGACAGCAAGGGTGGGCAGTGGATCACGTCGTTGACTATCTTGTAGAGAAGAACTAGGTCGTTCACGCATCTTCTCCTCTCGAGCGTGGTCAAGCCGCATCTACGCTGTAGAGATTCGAAGTCGACGTCCTCATATGCTATACCCATCTTGTAGGCGATGTATCGTAAAAATTTCTTCTGTACTCGCTCAAGCCGATATTTATGAATTCCATATGAGGGAGACCAGATCGTGGAAGCGTAATCAACACTTGAGAATTCCCTAGTGTTCCGCTTAAGGAACCCAAGCGTGCGCATAGCTCTGGACGCCAACGCCTCAATGTGACTGGAGAATGATAAACGTTCATCACAAAAAACTCCAAGGTCAACCAACCCATCAGACCTCCGGAGGGGTGCGCCACAGAGGGTGTAGTTGTACACGATTGGCTTGGATAGGCGGTGGAATGTCACGACAGAACACTTTGATGCATTCAAAAAAAGGTGGTTTGCTGTACACCAATCCTCCAGACGGTAAATCGATGCCTGCAGGGACTCACAGTCCAATGGTGAATTCGAATGAACAAAGAGCTTAAGATCATCAGCGAAGAGAAGACATCGTACTCCATCAGCGATAGTCTGGTCGACAACACTGTTAATCATTATAAGAAAACACAGCGGCCCCAGATGACTACCTTGCGGAATTCCAGAGGAGGCAAGAAAAAACGAGGAAAGAGCCCCCTTCACACGCACAACAAGCTGACGTCCCACTAGATAAGAGCGCAGCCAGGCCAAGAAGGATCCATGAATTCCCAAGGACTCAAGCAGTGATAAGAGGTGGCGATGAGACAACTTGTCAAAAGCCTTAGCAAAGTCTGTAGCTATCACATCCGTCTGAACCCCACTCCGGAAGCCATCCATAACAAAATCCTGGAAGACCAGGAGATTTGAGGACGTAGACCGGCCTCGCACAAATCCATGCTGCTCATCAACGATGAACGACCCAAATCTGGGTGTGAGCTGAGCGACAATCAACTTCTCGAAGAGCTTGGGGATTGCGGAAAGTGAGCAAACCGGGCGGTAGTTATTTATAAAGCTCTTGTCTCCAGACTTATGCACAGGCGTAACGAAGGAGACCTTCCACTTATCCGGAAAGGAGCCCGACTCAAGTGACATGTTGAAGAGCTTCGTAAGAGGTCGCAGCAGCCCCGATGCACAATGTCGCAGCAGGATGGGAGGAACGCCATCCGGGCCCATTCCCTTCTTCACGTCCAGCTGAGCGAGACCGAGAGCAACCTCATCCTCAGAGATAGAGAGAGAACCCAATGATAAAATATCTTGAGGAGGATAATAGGTGTCTCCGGAAATCGGAGGGTCGAAGACTGATGAGAAATGCATCGCAAACAGCTCAGCTATGGGTCTCGGTTCAGATGCTCGAGTTCCATTCAGGGATAAGCAGTTGGGGAGGCTATTACCTCCTTCGCGGTAGTTGAAGTAATTCCAGAAAGCCTTAAGGTCCTCTGGGATGGAGTCCTGAACCTTGGTGAGATACGTTTCGTAGAGCAGTCCTGAGCGTTCCTTACAGCGGCTCCGAAGAGTAGAAAACAAATCGTAGTCCTCGTCGCAGCCTGAGATCTTGTAACGTGAATGCGCGACCAGCTTCTGGCGAGTGAGTGATATCAAATCGGCATCAAACCATTTGGGGTAAGAACTTGAAAATTCTTTTATTTTGGGAACATAGGTATTGATGGCATGGGAGAGTGTAGAATAAAATTTCTCAACTGCACTTTCTAAAGGGCCCTCCGTAATTTTCTCCCATGGACACGCCAAAAAATGTGCATTCATAGTCGTGTAGTCGCCCCTTTTAAAGTTGTAGGAGAACCTACAATTAGGGAAGAGCACATCACGGGTTTCTGGCAATGGGATAGAAAATTCGAGAGGTGGGTGAGCTTTGTCAACGGGCAGCAATGGTTCCGCACACTTGACGTCAGATATGTCCAGGTTTCCCAATACAAGATCAAGAATATTCCCTGATTGATTGCTGATGAGATTGAATTGACGAAGATCGTGGAGCAGCATAGCCTCGTAAACCAGCCCGCCTTTAGGGTTGAGATTCTCAGAGAAATTATCACAGGACTGGTTGCACCACTGGATACCTGGCAGATTATAATCACCAACCACAACCAATTTAAAGTCCGGATAGGCAGGTGTAGGTGTTTGAGCAAGTATCTCATTTATCTACTTCCGAGACAGGCACAGCGGAAAGACTGCGGCAGTGGCCTGTTTGAAGGCCGTGTAGTCCTCCTTTTGAGGGCGTGGGGCAGTGGCAAACTTCGAAGATCCAACCGCCAGTGCTTGACCAAGTGGCCAACGAAAAAGTTCCTCCTTCATCCTCCTATATGTTCGCTCAGATATGTGTGAGGTACCCTGGCGATATGCTTGTACCAAGGGGACGGAAAGAATTGCAACCAGATCTGGATGAAGGTTGACTTTGAGATCGCGCCAACCCGGGGGGAAGACGGCTGGGATGATCTCCTTAAACCGAGGGAGGAAAGAACCCTGGGGCTCTTCATCAAACAGTTCTCCCACCGTCGACATCTGCAACAAACAGAGAGGGAGGTGGGAGGGGTTTTTTTTTTCAATTATAAAAGCGGGTCTTCATTTATAGGAGTGCCGCACCAAATGGCACACGTCGTCAGAGGCGTCTTCCGAGGTGTTACCCGACGCGCGTCGCCCGAGGTGTTACCCGACGCGCGTAGCCCGAGGTGTCGCCCGACGCATGCCATTTAAAGAGAGCGAGACGTCGTTCGAAGCAACGTTCGAGTACGGAAGCACAAGCTCAGTTTTCGTATTTTGTAGGTTGTCAGTGAGCTATCCTCACTAAAAGAGGGCTTTGCTATCGTTCCGGTCTTACTATTGTAAGAGTGCGGAAACAAACACTTTGCAACCCCACAAGAGCTGTGCTCTGACCTTCCAATCTAAATAGGTTGAAAGCGTGGAAATGAAAAAGAGAGAGAAAATAATGAGGGTACGCTGTTGAAGGAGAAAGAATGAGAAGTTCAAGCCTACCTTTGAAAGGGAATAAAATTCGAGTTTTTCGAGTTGAAAATGAATAAAACAATTACCTACAGAAAACCTAGAACGGTAGAGAGAACAAGAAGGTATAAAATAACTCATATTTACCCGAAAAACAGCAATTTGGTACAGCAAAAGACTGCCGGGTTCGAGTTAGTTGGTATTGGTATCCGTCAGGATGGAAGAAGCACACTGAGGACTAGAATCAGCTCGCACCTCACACACCTCAAAATGTAGGTAGCAGTATCTCACACGGGTGCCATGTTGACGGAACGGTGGAGAGAGGGGGGTAGGTGTTGTCAGGAGGAGGGTAGCCTATCTCATAGTGGGTCGAGCTGCAGCTAAGACCCCAAATTTATATTTTAATTACTCAGAATCAATAGAAACAGGTGATTATTGCCACAAAAAACTTTGAAAAAATCCAACAAAACTGATGAATGGAGCATTAGAGCATTAGGGCCGCCATGGCGCAATTAGCCTGAATTTGGTGTGACGGTATTGCCCTAGTAAACTTTTCGAGATAAAAAATCATTAAAAACTACAGTTTTCGTTAAAAACATGAAGTAATGGATGGAAATTAAAGCTAAATGATTTTTCTACGTCGTCATGTTCAACAATTTACATAAACGTATGAAAAACTATTACTTACCACGAAAATTCGACAACAGTAAAACTAGAACGCCAAGCTTCAAAAACTGTAAACTCGCTTATCTTTGATAAAAACAAATTAATGACCCCAAACCAACTTTTCCAACATTACTGCTGATCTAAAGATGACGATATTTGGCTGCAAGATTTGCCACTCAGGTGGTTGAATAATTATATAGGGTGACGGTATTCCCCGACATGGCGGTATTACCCCACTCTCCCCTACTCGTCCATAAATTCTTCTCAAAGCAACGAACACCTTGAAATGTGTTGGTATTATAGTATATAGTTTGATGTGAATTCTAATACCTTGCATGGTTGGTTGCAAATAATAATGACATCTTTGATGAGATTGGCTGCTGAAATCAATATTTTCGGATGGTCACGGACCCCTCTGACCTACTCTCTCACTCTCTCTCTCTCTCTCTCTCCCCCCCCCCCCCCCTTCGTTCTCACCTTTCCATTCTCCAAATCATGATTCCAAATTCAAAATTTTGAAGTTTTGCCAACCAAAAATTAAATTAATTCATTTTGAAGAAAATCAAGCTTTTTATTTATGTGAATTTTTGACAGAAATTTATTTCTGATTATTATTTTAGAGGATCTTCCCGTATATAGTACTAGCCGCTCCGGCTCGCTACGCTCGCCTCCACGTCCAGCCGGGGAGCTAGCCCCCCGGACCCCCCATTATTTGTGGATTGCTCGCTTCGCTCGCAAAGTGTGGCATGTAGGGAATGTTGCTCGCTTCGCTCGCAAAGTGTGGTATGTAGGGAATGTTGACTCGCTTCGATCGCAAAGTGTGGCTACTATCTGGAAGACCCCCGAAAGCGTTGACCCGTGCCCGGATACATGCGAAGAAAGGGGGAAGTGGGCCTATTACAATTGAAACATGTAGGGGATGTTGCTCGCTTCGCTCGCAAACGGTAGATCTCTAAGGATTTCGTCCAGCGGATGGCACAGCGGAGAATTTAAACTGTTCGTAGGCAGCTCCATGCTGCTCGCTCTCGCTCGCTTGAGGAAGTTATACTTTGCCCACCCAACATGTAGGGGCACCTGCTGTTTAATTGAGTCGCTTCGCTCGCAAACGGTAGGTCTCAAGGGTAGGTTTAACTTCTGTAAGGGATGCTGCTCGCTTCGCTCGCTTGAGGAAGTTATACTGCCCACCCAACTTGGCAGACGTTTTTTTCTGTTGGAAATTCTTACAAACAAATTAAATCTTACAAAACTACGTGGAACCACGAAAAGTTTATTAGGAATGTTGCTCGCTTCGCTCGCAAGGTATTGCTGCATAGGTGTTGGGAAATACCCGTATGAAATTCCGTGGAAATGAGTCAAGTGCGTAGTGAGTCCCCTGTGAGTCATCTCGTCCCTTTCAGGTAAGCAACGTTGTGTAACGGCGGCCCGTGGTCGATTAATTTCTGATGTTAAACGCTTCCCTCGCAATTCCGCTCGCAATTTTTACCCCCCCGGACCCCCCATTAAATTGCTCGCTTCGCTCGCAAAGTGTGGCATGTATCGAGGAATAAAACCCAGCTGCTCGCTTCGCTCGCATATTTCCTGATTATTTTATTGTTAGCGAATTTTGAAGAAAATCAAGCTATTGTTGTCGCCTCAAAATTTGTAGAATGTGAATTTTTGAAAAAATTTTATGCAGAAATCCGTTTCAGGCTATTCTGAATCATATTCTGAAGTTTAACGCATTTTTTTAATGTATGTATGTATATAGTATGTATATACCTATGTATATATGTATGTATGTATATATGTATGAGTCATTCCAGACGATAACTGTCCGTAGAGTTGTGCTAGAAACTTCAAACTAATTTTAAAATGCTAAGGACACAAAATTAAAGTTTAAGTTCGTTGGCCAGCATGATCGGATTACATCTTCGGGTTGAAATTTTCAAAAATTTGTCAAACATTTCAAAATAACCTGTTTTTTTGCGATTTGTTGTGCGAAATAATTTGTCGCTGCTGATGATCGCGAAGAATGTGATACGGGACCTCAAGAAACCTTGTCCGCATCATCCCTGAACATCTTACCGAAATCCGTTCACAATTGCCTGAGTTACGACCGAAACAAGAAAATTTTGTTTGCGCCTGCGCAGAGGCTACCGTTGATTCGATCACGACGGAACTGATAGGGGACCATGTAGAGCTATACCCGCACGATCCCTAAAAATTTGAAGAAAATTGCATCAAAATTGTGGAAATTACGGCTGTTGCAAGGACCGTAACAAGAATATTTCGTTCACGCATGAGCACAGCGTACCGCTAATGCATTATGATGATTGTCTTATGGGACCTTGAGGGATCTTACCCACATCATCCCTGAAAATCTGACCGAAATCCGTTCAACATTGATCGAGTTATGACCGTCACAAGGAATTCACGTTAGCGCCTGCGCAGAAGCTACCGTTGATTCGATCATGATGAAGTTGATAGGGGATCATCTAGAGCTTAACCCGCACGATCCCTGAAAATTTGGTTAAAATCGGATCAAAATTGTGGAGGTTATGGCTGTTATAAGGAAATGTGGACGGACAGACAGACAGACACCATTTTGGCTCTCAAACGCAAAATGCGATTGGAAATTTTGATTTTGGAGCAAAAAATTTTTTTTCATTTCGAAACTGAAAACAAAGCTTCCGCTGCCTTGCAGTCTCGGAAGCAAAATCAATGAGCAAGCATGACTGAAAACAAAAACTAGACAGAATCATAGTAATAACAAAATTTGAATAATCAAAAGTGAGTAAAATAAAGTGTAAACAAATAAAAAGGAAAACAAACAAACAGTAACACTTAAAAGACCAGTCATGCAGCATGACCCCATGAGCGAATTTTTGAAGAAATATTCGACATTTCAGTCGCTATTGATCGTGTAGAGAAATTTTAGTTTATGATTTTGATAGACAAACATGGAATCAAATTATTAAAAATAATTAGGTGGTACTCATACTTTATTATTATTAAACTAATCTTGTAGATTTGAAGACAAATGTCTATGTTTTTTTTTTTTTTTTAACAATCACCTACTACCTACGTTTTAAACAGCATGGTTCTAGGATTGGTTATACAGGGATACTCCCATAAGAGTAGTTCAATCTGAATTTGGACAATGTTTCATGCAAATATTATGCTGATTCCGAATAGACCACATGTTAGTATGCTGAA
Source organism: Adelphocoris suturalis (assembly GCA_030762985.1). Classification (NCBI taxonomy): domain Eukaryota; kingdom Metazoa; phylum Arthropoda; class Insecta; order Hemiptera; family Miridae; genus Adelphocoris; species Adelphocoris suturalis. Next base: position 11,280,269 of record CM061041.1, on the reverse strand, counting down.
AAAATTATTTCGCACAACAAATCGCAAAAAACAGGCTATTTTGAAATTTTTGACTACATTTTTGAAAATTTCAACCCGAAGATGTAATCCGATCAAGCTGGCCAACGAACTTGAACTTTCGTTTTGTGCCCTTAACATTTTAAAATTTGTTTGAAGTTTCTAGCACAATTCTACGGACAGTTATCGTCTGGAATGACACATACATACATACATACATATATACATACATACATACATAAATACTACAGAATATGATTCAGAATAGCCTGAAACGGATTTCTTTCTGCATAACATTTTTTCAAAAATTCACATTCTTCAAATTTTGAGGCGAGAGCAATAGCTTAATTTTCTTCAAAAATTCGCTAAAATAAAAATAAATAAAATAAAGTCCAGTCATGCAACATGACCCCATGAGCGAATTTTTGAAGAATATTACCGATTTTTACAACCAGCGAACGGCATTATTTCGATTTTTGAATGATTTTTCAACTTTGAAATTTTTGAAAACTTGATACATATTCTTATAGGAAATTTTACGCTGATTCCGAATATACCACATGTTAGTATGCTGAAAAAATTATTTCGCACGACAAATCGCAAAAAACAGGTTATTTTGAAATTTTTGACTACATTTTTGAAAATTTCAACCCGAAGATGTAATCCGATCAAGCTGGCCAACGAACTTGAACTTTCGTTTTGTGCCCTTAACATTTTAAAATTTGTTTGAAGTTTCTAGCACAATTCTACGGACAGTTATCGTCTGGAATGACACATACATATATACATACATACATACATACATATATACATACATACATATATACATACATAGAAAAATGCGTTAAACTTCAAAATATGATTCACAATAGCCTGAAACGGATTTCTGCATAATTTTTTTCTTCAAAAATTCACATTCTACAAATTTTGAGGAGAGAGCAATAGCTTAATTTTCTTCAAAAATTCGCTAATAAGGAACCCTCTAGCTCGAATCATCCCAAGAGAGCAAATATGACGCAATATAAATGGTGATCGGACTTGTTTGTTAATTTTTGGGTGCTACAAATCGCGGGAGATCAAGTTAAGGGGGTGACAACGAAACTCCTGTAGATCTATGGACAAATCTTTGTTGTAACTGACGCTAAGGAATAAAGACCAATAATAAGCTCTTCCAGCTGTACCAAGACCATGGTATTGCCGTAGTATCAAACGAAAGGAAGAATTGGCTGGGCAACGCATGTAGGACGTAAGAGGCCCAAACTAATTCTACGAAAAATATAATACCAGGTTGTGAAAGTGGAATATCAGGAGGAATACGAATACGAATGGGGTGGGTTGATGATATTGCTGCTAACCTTAGAAGCAATAGTGTCAGGATATGATCGGAAGACAGAATCGAGTGACACATATGATAGGGAGGTTTTTTTATAAGTTTTTTAAAAGGATAGTAGCACTACGAAAGAAGAAGAAGAATAATAAAATTATAATTCGACAACATTTAGAGGTAACTGAATAGGGTTTGAATGCCAATTGTATTCTGAAAATTTATAGAATTCTCCCTCCGAGATAAGTAGATAAGACTCACCTGGCGGAATGTTCTTGTTGTAATCGGGTGCTAATGTGTAGTATTCTCTGCAGGTGGCTGCGTACAGGAAGCTGTAGGTTCAAAAAATGAACAATTGAGATATCAAAAGTCTAATATTCATTCACTGAAAAGTTGTTTTTCATACACCTAATGTTAATTATCATAAATATGATATATTCATATAAAACAACAATTTATTGTAAAATTCATCATTCTGGTGCATGAATTTTCATATAGTCTCAAGTATATCAATAGGTAGCGAATAAAACAAAAAATATTGGTTACAAGAATTTGTTCAAAAAGCGGATTATTGAAGCAAATATGAAGTAGAAACAGCATGAGAGTATAGAATTTTGAAAAATAGGTTCGAAAAAGTCATGCTTCCGTACAAAAAAGATTCTGATGAGATACGACAAGAACAGAGTTCCAGATTGACAAAGTTATCTATAATTATTGAGTACCTGGTAACAAGACACAAATCGCAAACTAAAAACCTCTAACAGTTCAGTTCATAATATTCAGACACTAAATTCTAGAGCGAAAAACTGGGAACTGCATTAATAAGATTGGCATAAAGTTATTTTTAAATTATGGGTAAGTATTTATTCAATAGAAATATTGTTGTGGTGAATTTACCACCTATATCTTCGACAAATAAAGACGACGGGCCGCCTAAAAGACAGAATCCAAAGCTCCAACACGAGAGCTCCCTAACGGACAAACGGGAAATACAGCTCCCAAGGAAAAGCAGACGACTGAGAATCACAGATAATAATTCTCATCGTTTCAAGCTCCCTAAAAACGGAACAGAGAAGGAAACGTCCTCACAAAGGATAATTCCAGATCGAGAGGGATTATCAAAACCAAATAAAAACGATAGATCTAAGTATTATCGTTTACTTTACACCCCCTGGGACAAGGGCAAACAAGCCAGACGCACTCTTTGGAGAGGGGGCGGAAGTTCGCATTTCACATTCCGCCCACCGAGCGCGACCGATCAAATCCGAGCGCGACCGATCAAATCAGATACTGGGATGCTGCGGACGCATCTCGGGAACTAACCGTTAGGTGGCCAAGCGGTCCAGCCAATCAGAGACAGCCTCCGCATATAAATATAGGATGCACGAGCCCGTCGAAGTCATTCCAATTCTACACACAGATCTGACGACTCTTCTCTCCTCGACGACGAAGTTTCTACATGATCTGATTCATTACTATTCACGACACGGATCTGACGACTCTTCTCTCCTCAACGACGAAGTTTATACACGATCCGATCTCGCACTCGCCCTGCAGTTGATGATTCTCCTCTCCTCGACGAGGATTCTACACACTTCAAGGCACTCTCTCTCGTCACAAGTCCCTGGTAGCTTCGAGCTCAGTACTTTTCAGTATTACTCACTACCAGCGTTCTTCAGTCAGGGTACCACCCGGTTCAGAAAGGTATTTTTATCTTTCTGAACGTCCGCTGGGATACCTTAGTCGGTTCGCCTGGATCAAGCTGAACTAGTCACTTGATCGTCCGCAGGGGGCCGCCGGGTGATCGAAATTCTCATACGAATCGATCAACCGTTTAAGGGAGCTCTTTTGAGAGCTAGTTGGGAGGACCCTTGCCTATATTCAGACGAGCAAAATATCCCAAAGCGAGTCCCCCACGTTACGACTGTTCTTATAAGAACACCTCGACGGACCCTGCCAACACGGCAAGCGAGTCCTCGAGAAATTCCAAGTTCTTTTACAGAACCAAATATTTCAAGGAGTTTCCTAAATGGAACGATCTCCGTCTTTCCACCCCCTCAATGGGGTGCCTGATCCTAGCGCTGTCGGGAGCCCGCACCTCGAGACAGAACGGGCGGGAAACAGTCACGTGGGCTCCCGCCCACGCATTCCAATCTCCCGTGATCCGGCGCGAGATCGCCCGCTCCCCAGCCATTCTGAGCTGCTGGAGGACCTCTCAATCGACTCCGTGAAGGACTTGATTCATGTTCAGCAACCTGAGACACGGTCTGACCAAGTTTATCAAAATCAATCTTTCTCTAAAAGAAATAACGAAGATTTCCTGACAAAAACAGGAATCTCTACGCGACTTTCCGACGAAGGTACGGCTGACACGAGTATTTTATTCACTTCTATTATACACCCGTCGCATGAACATAAAGGTACTTTTCAGTACCCCGAACCATCTACCTCAACTCATTATCACAATATAGAGTTGAGACCACAACATTCCCCAACACGGGAATATTCTATCGAACGACCACGAGAAGCCCGGGTTGAGACAGACAGATCTTACGATCCGGCTACGCACTATCTGGGAAATTTTGATAACACAAAAATGGGTAAAAGTACTTTTTCACACCTTCCGTCGGGATACGACCAAGGGTACAACCCGCATAACCAAAACATCGGTACTTTCCATGACATACCACTGGGTCTCCCGACTCCAAGTCGAACATATGCAAATCCACTACAATTGTCACCCCGACGATTAATTGAATGGGAATGAAATTCAAAGCTGAAAAAAAGATAATAATTAGTATCATAATTTCACAAAAGCCCGATTCGTATGATTCGTACAATTAATCGAATTTATCTAAATTGATACTTGAATAATAAATGGTTGAAGTTCGCTCCCATTTTTTGGCTTCATCGCCATTTCCGCAATTTATACTGGAATTTAATCATAATTTCCCCGAATCTCAGATCCATTCTTGCCCCAGGTACTCAATTCAAGAAAATCAGTGTTTAAAGAAAATTCACTTTGAACTAACCTGGGTTGTGGCATGCCTGGAGGGAGGTGCAGGATAATTATATAGAACAAGGTATAATGCACATACAAGGCGGCCCTCGAGATCCTGAAAACGTGAACGTTGAATATGTACTGCCACCACATTAAATATCCAAAGTAGCTACGATTACATTTTGAAAATGTGCAAATCTAGTTGGTGTCTAGTGGTCCCGCTTTTATTATTGTACTTGGGTGGTGTTATCTACCTTCAGTTACATAAAAAAAACTCTTTGTTACCACATATAAAGCTTAACGGATAAAATGCAAAACCATGGAACATGCTTTAATCATCTGCTGGCTCTAGATGTCTGATTTTCCGTTGCAGTTACTGAATTTTCTGAATAGTATTCTGGCTACGGATTTCCATTTTACACACTTTAACATTTGAAAAACGATCAGTGAATTATTGAACTAACTCAGCTAATAAGGATGGGGCCCGTAATTTAATTTATCTCGATGTTGCAGAGAGGTTCCACACCAAGAGTTTCATTCCTAGTATGATGAGGACAAAATTTGGCTCACTTAGCTGATGGGTGGAGCCAATTATCTCATTCGCGTCATGATGTCCCGGAAAGACTTTTATCGATTTTTACTTCGTACATCAGTAAGCAGGAGAGAATTTAGCTCATCCAGCTGGTCAGGGCGGGGCTCGCAATTTATCTCAGCGATACCTTGTTTCAGTACGATCACGACAGAATTTGGTTCACTTAGCTGGTCATCAACAGTCATTTCATACGTCTCATGATGTCCCAGAGAAATTCCATAATAAAATGTAAACTTTCTAGACTGGACAGGAGATAATTATGCGCAGTTAACTGATCAGAGTGGAGCCATTAATTTCATTCGTCTCATGATGTCCAGGAAAGACTCCCAATCAAGTTCCAACTTCGTAGAGTGAAAATGAGAGAATTTAGCTCATTTAGCTGATCTGGGTGGAACCATTAATTTCATTCGTCTCATGGTGTCCCAGGGAGACTTCATATAAAATTTCAGCTTTCTAGGGTGAACGTAAGACATGCGTGATGCAGGACGAGCAGCTCAGCAAAGGAGGAAAAAAAATCTAGTAGAAATTATTACACAAAGGCTCATTGTTTCTGTATAAGATAACCCTTCTATGCAGATCACTAGTCCGTATAACATTATTTAGGCGTCCGCCTCCAGTGCTTCAAGTGGGAGTGGGTCCCATTTTCGTGACACCTGAACGGGAGCTATCCTGAGTGGATTGGCAAAACCACCTGAACTTGACAAGGGTCCCTCTCTGCGGGCCCCAGCACACCAAAGTCATTACACCCCCTCCACGCACCCCCACGGAAGAGACCCTGGGCAAATATGAAGACCCCGAAGCAAAGTGGGAAATAGAAACCATTGGTACTAGCGATCAGATATGCTACACCTATGGGAAACCCGGCCATTTTGCAGCCAAATGCTATAAACAAGATCAACATCTACAAAAGAATCACCCAAGGCACGAAAGGAAAAGAGAAGACACGAAGGAACCTAAAAGAAACCCATTATCCCCGAAGGGCCCAAGAGTCACTCCAAGATTTCCCTGCATGTTTTGTAGGGGCTCCCATGCACTATCCAGTGGATAGCTTGCACAAACCCTAAAAGGCCATCTTTTGTAACTACTGTGGCGTCAGAGAACACCTCGAAACGGATTGTTTCAAAACGAAAAGCCTCTTGCCTGTGTCCAATCTGCCCGTAAAGGGAAATAATCAAAAAGTATCACGAATGATACAAGATGTTGATCGAATCAATTAACCAGCCACAGGAAGCTCCAAGACCGGAGCCCTTCAAATAAAAGCGAGACTCAGTACCGAACTCTAAGACATGGTGTTAGACGCGGGGGCTGCAATGATGGCAAGACCAGAAAACGGAGTAACCTTAAGACCCAAAGTAACAGTTGCCTGGGGGGGTGTAATGTCAGCCCCTTACCATTCCTTGGAGAACAACGGATAGCTACACAAGTTGGTGATCACAAATTCATGCATAATTTCCTCATGTTTGCAGACCAGAAGCGAACCTCAACCTTTAAGGACTAGACATCCTCTAAAAGGTACCGTCCTAGGAACCTAGTAACCAAGGCGTTACCATCTCTATGAATAGGAACAAGGGAAACCAACACGGAAGCAGTCAACCCCGAACCCCCTTTGCAGAAAGCCATGCACCGTTACAGGAAGTAGTGGTAAATTCACTGGTAACGAGCCCCATATGATGGGAATTCCAAGCTTGTTCTAAAGTCACAGAACACAGTCAAACGAAGGTCACCAGACCAAATAGTAACGCTGATTACGTAAAACGGTGGAACCCGAGACTCCCTGTTCTACAGACACTACAAAAGGACAATAACAGACAGCTATGTCGGTAGAGTGGCGTGACGTTGACCAGGATGATCACGACCTAGGAAAAGTCACAAAGATGGACCCATCAAAGAACAGGAGTCGAGTCACAAGCACCAAGACATGGAAGAAGCTGAAATTTAGCAACACACCCAAAGAGGAACAGGGCGGGTTGTGCTTCTCTTCAGAAGAAATGGACTCCTCTCCAGGGAGCGTTTGCGACCCAAAAACAGCCACTTTGACGTATGCGGGTACAGATGGTAACGAAGACCTTCTAGGAGTCACTCCACATAATCACACAAGTGGTCACATTAACGGACATGCAGACACGAAAGTAGTAACGCACCCCAAATGAATCAGGACTTCACACCAGACCTTCCAGGAGTCACTCCACATGGCCGCATGAGTAGTAGCATCGATAGAAACGTGGACACGAAAATAGACACGCATCCCCAAATGGACCAGGACTTCACCCCCGACCTTCCAGGAGTCACTCCACATGGCCGCACGAGTAGTCACGTCAATAGACACATTGACACAAAAAAGAAACGCACCCCTCTCACATTTGAGCAATTATCTTGTATAATAATACAAAAACTCGGCGCTCCACGCCTCGCCAGGGGGCAAGCCCCCTGGACCCCCGGTTACCTCTATTTACATACTTCGGACGAAATTATTGAAACACAGAATGTGTTTGCGTTGTCGCGCAACCAAGTGACAACCAAACAAGCGTCATTGTTTACTATTCATTTACTATTCATGCTCATAACTCAGGTTGATGGCCACGCACTTCACAGTAGTTAACATAATATGGTTGGATAAATCAGGAGCTTTCCAACGAATGGTGAACGATTTCTGTGCGATTAAAATTGCGGAAGTTCCATTTCCCTACCAACGGCTCGGTTGTACGTGAAAATCATAAGAAAATTTACAAGCGGTTGCAATCATGTTGACAATATCAATTATTGAGAATGATCATCTGTGTGTAAACAATTGATTCAAATAACCATGCTCATAACTCAGGTTGATGGCCACGCACTTCGCAGTAGTTAACATAATATGGTTGGATAAATCAGGAGCTTTCCAACGAATGGTGAACGATTTCTGTGCGATTAAAATTGCGGAAGTTCCATTTCCCTACCAACGGCTCGGTTGTACGTGAAAATCATAAGAAAATTTACGAGCGGTTGCAATCATGTTGACAATATCAATTATTGAGAATGATCATCTGTGTGTAAACAATTGATTCAAATAACCATGCTCATAACTCAGGTTGATGGCCACGCACTTCGCAGTAGTTAACATAATATGGTTGGATAAATCAGGAGCTTTCCAACGAATGGTGAACGATTTCTGTGCGATTAAAATTGCGGAAGTTCCATTTCCCTACCAACGGCTCGGTTGTACGTGAAAATCATCACCGTCACACATTTCGTTACCATCCCGCGTTCCATTTTCGGCTAGTTAGTCCATGGCTAAAACACATTCTGTGTTAAAATATTGTATACAACTTGATAGTTATATCAGATAAATTCAAAATATATTAATATGGAATCATGTTTTAGCTATGGATCCCCAAAGTGAGACTATAAAGTGAGATGAAAGTAGCGCCAATAATTGTGATGATTTCCGCTTACAACCGAGTCGTTGCTAGGGATATGATACTTCGTCGTTTTTCATCCCACAAAATTCGTTGACCATTCGTTCGAAAGCTCTCGATTTATCCAACCATACTATATTAACTACTGCGAAGTGCGTGGCCAACAAGCTGAGTTATGAGCATGGTTATATGAATAATTTTTTACACACAGGTGATCATTCTCAATTATTGATATTGTGAACATGATTGCAACCGCTTGTTAATTTCTGATGATTTCATTGAGCTGGTGTTTCGATTATGTGATTCATAGCAGGTGATTCGAATATTGCGAGAACGGTTTGATTTGTGAAGCGGTGGTTAAATCATTTTAATAGGTAATTTCTATACTTTACACTATAGGAAGCTGTAATTTCGTATGTAGCCTCTTTAGCCTCTTTCTATAATAAAGTGAATGTTTACTCGCGAGTTTCTATTAGGAGATCATCATCTCACAAGAGCTCAATCGTCGTGATCATTTCTATAATAAAGTGAGAGCGAGGAGCTAAAACATGATTCCATGTTTTTTACATTTTAGCAGTCAGGCTCAAAGTAATAACATCCGGGGGGGTCCAGGGGGGCGGAGCCCCTTGCGAGGCCCGAAGGGCCGAGTTTTTTATTTCAATAGCTACGTTGTCTAGTGTAGTAGGCTTGAGAAGTGTAGATGTATTTGGTAGTAAAGTTTTCGTCCTCCGGCTCATTAAGCGTTGCACTTGGGATCCTAAAAGGCCTCTTGGTATATTCCTTTGATGAAGTAATGCCAGATAGGGATCCGATTTTTCTTCAACACATTTTTTTAGAAGGAGTTTAGCTTCTTGTACGTATCTCTCCACCATTTGAGCGAGGGAAATGTGGGCTTGAAATCCGTTGAACGAATTGCCACTCATGCTCAAATTGTTTGAATTCCCGAGAAGTATATTGTGTTCCCCCATCAGTTAGTAAAACGTCAGGTATTCCATGAACAGAGAACCATTTTTTCAGCTCTTGAATCACTGAGTATGATGTGACATTTTTGACCTCTGTAAAGTCAAAAAATCCAGAATAAGAGTCAGCTACTACGAGGTAATCTTTTCTACTCAAATGGAATAAGTCAGAACCAACTTCCATCCAGGGTCTTGTTGGTTTTGTTTGTTCAATTAGCTTTTCTATCTGGTTATCCTTCACAAATTTGTTACATATATTGCAATTATTTACAAACTCGATGATTTCATTCGTTACATTAGGCCAAAATACGTGTTCACGTCCCAACTGCAGTGAAGCTTGTATTCCTCTATGTCCCAAATGTATATGTTTTAGAACCAACGAGCGAAGTGGTTTTGGTAAATAGAGCCTGTTGCCTTTGAAGATTCAATTTTCGTGAACTGCTAGCTCTTCCCTATACGCCCAATATTTATGCAGTGATTCTGGTAAAGAGGCCTTTTCCTCTGGCCATCCATTAATTATAGTTCTTTTGAGCTGGCTCAATTCGTCATCTTTATTTGTTAGAGTCTGTGCTTCTTCTATTCGTGACTTAGACATTGCGACGATTAGATCCACCGTGAAGGGGAGTTGTTCCTCATCAGTGGGATCTTCATTGTAGCAGTCACGACTAAGTGTAAATATGTAAATCCTTCCCCCTCGTATATTCTATTTTTGGTAAGAACGGGATTATTTCCATGATTATCCTTTTTAGACGGGGAGGTGCTTCATGTAGCGGTTTTTTTGAAAATTGTCTCAAGAGGTTTATGGTCGGTATCGATTGTTAATATCCGCGATCCCCAAATATACTTATGAAATTTCCGATATGCAATAGCTATTACCAGCGCTTCTTTCTCAAGTTGACTGTACCCTTCCTGTGTTTTAGTTAGAGATTTAGACGAATATGCGACTAGTTGAGACTCCTACATTAAAACTGCTCCTACCGCATATGAGCTGGCATCTACTGATAGCTTGATGGGCAAATTAGGATTGTAAAATCGCAAAAGAGGAGGAGATTTTAGAACACTTTTCAAACCTTCGAACGCCTCTTCTTGTTCTATGTCCCATAACCAAGCATTTTCTTTAGATAATAGTGTTCTAAGGGGTGAAGTTAAATTCGAGAAATTTTTGATGAATTTTCCTAAATATGACACCATTCCTAGGAACCTCTGAAGTTCAGTAATATTGGTTGGCTTTTTCAATTTATTTATTGCTACGATTTTTTTAGGATCCGGGAGTAATCCATTACTCGTTATTATGTGGCCCAAAAACTTGATTTCGCTGACCGAAAAAATGCACTTGTCTCTATTAAGTTTTAATCCGGATTTTTCCATTGCTGAGAGTACCTTCTTTGTTCTTATTTCTAAAATTTCTTTGTTGGGAGCGTGAATTAATACATCATCCATTGAGCATTCAACCCCCTCGAGTCCATATAAAACTGAACACAATGCTTGTTGAAATATTTCGGGAGCTGAACAAATTCCAAACGGGAGTCTCAAGTAGGAATACGTACCCATGGAGTGGAGAATGTTTGATATTTTGAAGTGCGTTCTGATACTTTGATCTGCCAAAAGCCTTTTCGACAGTCTAGGAGTGAGTAAAATTTGGAACCACTTATTCTTGCTGCTATTTCTTCTAAAGTTTGTAAAGGGTGGTGTCTACTTTGGATATTCTTATTCAAATCACTAGGGTCTAAACAGATCCTTACTTTGTCTTTTTGTCGTACTACCACCATAGGAGAAACTGCTGGGGTTGGTTCTATGACGGGCTTAATTATGCCTAACTTGACCATAGAATCTAATTCGTGTTTTACTTCATCCCTAATGGAATACGGAACCCTTCTCGCTGGAAATATCTTCAATTTCGGATTGTCGACTATATCAATGTCATATTCAAAATTGCTCAAACAGCCGATTCCTTGAAAAATATTACTGTCTTCACTAGCAATTTGTATGTTCTGAATACGTTTTATGAATCCTAAACTTTGGCAAGACTCTACCTAGAATAGCGGGCAACTCTCCACTCACTACTATAAATTTGACGTTATACTGGTCGTTTTTCTTTCTTGTAACCCTAGCAATGCATTGGCCAAGAACTGGAAGTTTGTCATTAGTATAGGAAATTAGGTGATTGACTGAAGAACTAGTTATATGAAGACCACTTTTAATTGCGATCTTTTCATTGACAACATTGCACTGGGCACCTGTTCCAGTTTGAATTGAACTTCGTTATTTCTAGGGAGTGTAAGTTGTTCTATCCAATCCTGCGATGGTGACTTATTTTGTAGTGCATTGATAAATAATACCTGATCTTGAGATTTATTCAACAAATCCACTTGCTCGTTCCCGTCAGTTTCCTCTGCCGCCAGCGACTTCACGCCTTTCCGGAATTAATGATTGTTCGATCTTGAACGACACATCGTCTCAGCATGTCCGAAACGTTCGCATTTTGTACACCTTTTTTTGTATGCGGCCACGATCTTCGTCCATGACGAGTACCACATCGAGAACACAAAAACGTATCATTATCTGAAATTGATTTGGTATTAGAAACTTGAGACTGTGACTGTTTAATAGCGTATACAGAGTTATTTTTCCCGGACATTTTAGCAATTTGTGTACCTATTTCTTCAGTTGATCTGCAGATTTTTATGGTTTTTTCTAAAGTTAGATCTTCTACCTCAAATAGTTTTTGGTGGGTATCATCGCTAACGATACCACAGATCAATTGATCTCGAACTAAAGAATCCTTCATTTTACCATATTCACACTTATTCGCTTGATTCTGGACTTTTGTTAGAAATTCGTTGAACTTTTCCCCATTTTGTTGGGATAGTTTATTAAACATCAATCTCTCATAAATAATATTCGATTTTTTGACAAAGTAATCTGCAAATTTCATCTTGATCGATGCTAAATTAGTGAGTTCGCAACTGTCTTCACCTGAACTGAATGATTCATAGATACTAATTGAATTTTCGCCTATTAAAGTCATAAATGTAGCAATTTGCTTTTCCTCACTTCTTTTATACAATTAGTTGCTACGGCAAACCAATCAAAGTGTTGAGCCATTGCTTCCATCTTACAGTCATGTCACTGTCATTATTTACTAGAAGTGGTTTGGGAGGCTTAAGGCTTACTGCACTATCGTCGATGTTGCTGCAATCATCTTCGCTCTCTGGCGCGTCCTGCTTCTTTTTCTTTCCTCTCATCTTCGGCACCATCTCACATTTGAGCAATTATCTTGTATTATAATACAAAAATATTTTATACAACTTGATGGTTATATCAGATAAATTCAAAATATATTTTTTGTAGAATACAACTTTTAGCGAATTTTCTTAGAAAATAAAGCTATTGCAATGGCTCGAAAAATTTTAAAATAAAAATTTTCAAAAATTTTCTTCATCGAAATCTGTTTTGAGGCATTCTGAAAATATTCCTGGATTTTAACGCTTTTTTATATGTATATATATATATATATATATATATATATATATATATATATATATATATATATATATATATATATATATGTATATATATATATATGTATGTGTCATTATACACGATAACTCTCGATAGAATTGAGATAAAAACTTCGTTCTTTCGCCAAAAAATCAAGCATTTCAAAAGAAAGGATGAGTTCGTTGGACAACAATTTTTGAGCACATTAAATTGGTCAAATTTCGAAAAATGTACCCAAAAAATCACTAAAAATGGCTAAAAACGGCCAAAAATCGTTAAATTTCTATTTTTTTTTGCAGAATTTCAGTCAAAACTAAATTTTCAACGATTATCTAGGACACAACAATTTTTGCTCAAAATTATGATGAATAACGTACTTAAATGACATTAAAATTTGCTAACATATCTATAAAAACTGAACAAAAATTTAAAAATCAAAAATCCCTTTTGAATCAGTGGAATTTTATTTAGAATAAGTTTTTTGCCATAAAATTGGTTTTTAACCATTTCTGTCAACTAAAATTGCTCCAATTTCAATGCAATTAAACATACCATAGTACGATAGATAGTTTATGAAAATTCGCTCATATGATCATGCTGCATGACTGGAACTTTGGTTTATTATTTTCAATAATAAGCCTATGTGATCGTGTAGCAAAAAATTTTTATAACCCCCCCTCAAACTTTGTCACTTTACGTTTCAAGGTCCGCAGCATCCAAATTTGAAATGTCCGTCCGCCGTTCGCCGTCCGCCGTTCGCTGTCCGGGCCTTAAAAGGCCTAAGAATTGACTTAAAAAACCCGTTCTAGACATACCTACAGCGACTCTCGTGATTCAAGGGGAGACCCTCGCAAAACAGCTTACATCCCTTACATTGATGGTTGAATCAATTGACATCAGCCTACCTACAGCTAAGAGGAAAGTTCGGGCTCTGCATCATGACGTTGATTCAGCTTTAAACAACACCGCAACGTTATTGGAAAATATGTCATATTCCACCGAGTTTTCTGCTATTAAAGATCTTCACTCTCAACTGGTTGATCTAAAATTGAATTTGAGTGTAAAATATCAGGAACTGATTGATGATGAACCATCACCACAAAACTTCTCGTACGGGAATGGAGTTTTTTCTGAAGCAGACGACCAAGTGAAGCAGCTACAGCTACTTCAATTCCTACTCCCTAATATAGAGCCATTCAACGGTGACATCATGAAATTCGAGTCTTTTCGCACTCAATACGAAACTGCCGTTCACAATCTCGCACTCCCATCACACATCAAAATGTCTGCTCTTCGAAAGCTTGTTATTGGATCTGCAAGGTCCTTCATGGAATTTTACGGTACGTCCCAAAAGGACTATGATACTGCTTACAAAGAGCTCGTTGAAAAGTACACTGGGAAACGAAGAGTAGCCGATGCTGTTCTAAAAAGTTTTAACTCAGTACCACCTTGCTCCATTTCACCAAAATTGGCCGAAATTGAAAAATTTAGAGATGAAATTTCTGCGTCTTACCAATCACTGAAAAACCTCAACATTCATGATCTTGCCGAATTTATGCTTTTTACTTCAGCCAAATTGAGGCTTCCAACCAAACTTCAAGATAAACTCCATGATGACGTTGGCGACACAGATATTCCCACAATGAAGAATATGATCCATTTCCTCGAAGGTGAAATATCAAAAATGAGATCCCGCGAAGGCTGCCCGAATTTTATGACAAACCCGTCTAGATCCCGTTCCCCATCTTCAGAAGACCACTGGAGGACCAAGAGGATGACGTCACGCTATTCATCCCACCTTGCTTCTTACCTTCAACCTGTGAGTGCCAATTCACCTAATCCTAATGCATGCCCTTGCTGTAATTCCAACCACCATCTCATTAATTGTTCTCGATTTAAGGGATTAAAAATTTTTGAGCGTAGGGAGTTCGTTAGGCAGCAATCACTCTGCATAAAATGTCTCGGGTTCCATGCCACTTCATCTTGTCTGGGTAAGGAAAATTGTCCTAGATGTAGTGGGAATCATCACTTATTGCTCCATAAGTACTCATTTAAATTTCCCAGCCAGTTGTTTGATGATAGATCTATCACTCAATCAAACTCTCCTAACTCCTCAAGTATAAACCCTTCCAATTCATGTCGCCGCTCTCCTTCGCCGTCTCCTTACCCCTCCTCGTATCCACAAAACATACGTGCTCGTTCACACTGTGCTTCTGTTCTACCTCAACCATCGGCATCATCAAAATCTAACGAATGTTCGAATAACACTTGGGAAAATACATCATGGGATGACGATACATCTCACCAGCCAGCCAATGTGAACTGTGTAAACTCGTTGTCAACTTTCGGACGCTCTCGTTCTATGTCCTTACCATCCGTACATAAAGCTCAGCAATAAGAAACAGCTCGTAGTGCCAACTCCAATCAAATTGTACCTACTGTGAAATCGCAATACTTGGTTCCATCCATTCGTACTTACTCCCCCAAATCAATTATTCCCACAGCGCACCTACTTGTTAGAGGACCAAATAGTGATTGGCACTACGCACGAGCAATCATAGACAATGGCAGTGAAATTTGTATATCTAGTTCTAGACTCATTGAGACAATAGGTCTTCCTTTTAAAGCTGTAAACTCAACTATCTCTGGTGTAGGAGGCTCATCCGTTAATAAGGTACTTGGCATCTCTCGATTATTCTTAAAAATTAAGACTGACAACCAACATGTACCAATAGATGTTCAAGTACTAAGTCGCCCAACTCTCGACGTTCCTTCAACACCACTTCCTCATCACCTCTGGCCACGATATGAGGATCTCCCTCTTGCCGATCATAACTACCATCTACCACAACCAATTGATTTAATTCTTAGCTCTCACGTATTTGAAATAATAGATCAAAATGTTGTCATCAACAACTACCCAGGTTACCCTACTGCAAGATTAACGTCTATAGGGTGGCTAATCACTGGAACCTTCTCCCCACCTAGGCCAAAAAAATCGGTGAAATTTAATTCTTTTACTAGCGACTCTTCAACAGACAAGGACAGCTATTCTGAAAGAAACCTAGTTACAAATGTTATAAAACAGAACACATCGTCACATAAATTTCCTACTTCTGAAACTTCATTGAGCCCCAAAGTCACTTCGATATTCCGAATATCCTCAACTCCCGAATTTCAATCGCAAGCAAGCAACCTCACCCCGAGTGAGTCAACTGTATCTACAAAGAGACTGAACGGACCAGGTTTTCGCTATAATAATGTAGTACCTCCCCCTTCACGCATTCCTCTTATTAATATAGACACAGCTCCAAAGGTGTTTCTCCTCACACAAAAAAGAAACAAGTCACACAACGTCAAAACTAGTATCGATGATAGTAAACTCAATGAATTGCTAGAGAGATTATTTCAACTAGAGTCCGTTCCTGTTTTTGTACCAATGACACCTGATGAGCTGCAGGCTGAAGAAATCTTCGTGAAAACCACTACTAAACTACCGGGGGGGGGAAGTATTCAGTGGCCTTGCCTTTGAAAAACGATCGTAATATACTTGGTAATTCTCGCCTCACTGCTACCCAACGGCTGAGATCCTTAGAACAACGATTGAAGAAACAGCCGCATCTTCGTGTAGCCTACAACAAATTTATGCAGGATTACCTGAACGAAAACCACATGGAACCATGCGACCCGCCTTCAAGTGACCTAACATGTTACTACCTCCCTCATCACTGTGTGCACCGACCTGATGATCCACCTGAAAAAATACGTGTTGTTTTCAACGCCTCCCAAAAAACATCTTCTAAATTCTCTCTTAATGATATATTACTTCCTGGCCCTAAATTGCAACTCAATATTGTCGATGTAATCACCAGATTCCGTCGGAATAAATATGTGTTCACAGCTGATGTACGCCAGATGTTTCGACAAATTTCACATCATCCCCATGATCAAGATTTGCTTCGAATAGTTTGGAGATTCAATGAAAATCATCCAATACAAGATTACAAACTCAAGACAGTTACCTATGGCACTGCCTCTGCCCCATGGCTAGCTAATCGGGTAATCAAAGAAATCAGTGAAGAACATCGGGAAACACACCCCTTAGCAGCTGAGGTATTATTGAAGAGAATTTATGTTGATGACCTGAATGGAGGAGGGGACACAATTGGGGATGCACTACAGTGCCGCAATGAAGTCATTGAAGCACTTAGTTCAGCTCAGCTCCAACTGCATAAATGGTCATCAAATCATCCAGCCCTATTATCTGACATTCCAACTGACCACCTGCTGCCATCAACATCATCCATAGCCCTTGACTCTGACCCAGAAAACTCATCTCTAAAAATTCTTGGCCTTTGCTGGAATCCAAAGAACGACGAATTTCATTATTCCCTCTCTAGCATGTTTCATGGAAATACAAAACGCACTCTTCTGTCTGAATCTTCCCAAATTTATGACCCAATGGGGTGGCTCACCCCTATGATTATAACTGCTCGAATCTTATTTTGAGAAACTTGTCAAGCACAAATAGCTTGGGATGACACCCTTCCTCCAAACGTTAGTGACAAGTGGCACAATTTTGTAAATGAGTTACCTTATGTGCATAACGTCACAATCCCTCGATACATTTCTGTCTCTTCCCCAGATTGTTATCTTGTCGGTTTTGCTGATGCTTCTGAGAAGGCTTACGCCTGTGTGATATACCTCATTCAACCATCTGAAAGGGAAAGTCGTGTCAGCTTAGTGACTTCTAAGGCTAAAGTGGCCCCACTGCGGAATGTAACTCTGCCTCGCCTGGAATTATGTGCAGCACAGCTATTGGCTAAGTGCATGAAGAAAACAGCTCCTCTTTTCCCTCACATTGTGCAAGACAGAATGCTTGCTTTTTCTGATTCAATGATTGCCCTTTGCTGGTTAACAGCCAATCCTCCTCCTGTCTGGAAAACCTACGTAGGCAATCGAGTTTCTGAAACTATCTCAATCATTCCTCCATCCTGTTGGTACCATGTGGGATCTTCTGACAACCCTGCCGACCTGGCATCCCGAGGTATAACCCCCTCCAGGCTAGCAGAAGAGAAAATGTGGTGGAAGGGACCAGACTGGCTTTCAGCCCCTCCATTCAATTGGCCACTCCACAGAGCAAGAGCCCCTCTGACTGATCCATTGGTTTCACTAGAGGCGAAATCAGTGAAAATAATAACCGCAATGACCCTCCCATCGGAACATACAATGAACACCCTTGAACTAAGACACTCTTCCTTTATAAAACTTCGAAATATTGTTGCATGGTGTCTTAGATTCATTCACAACAAATGCAATAGAGGTCCAAAACGCAAGGGACCTCTAACAGCACGGGAAGTTCTACAGGCTACTGACACTCTCATAAGGAGAGCTCAACTTCGAGCACTTCTGCATGAAAGAGCTGATGCTGCGCTTGACCGACCAAAACTGAGGACTTCTCGTATCCTCTCTACATTCATTGACGCAAAAGACAACGTCCTTAGAGTGGGAGGGCGTATAAAACATGCTGAGCTACCATATGCCACCAGACATCCAGCCCTACTACCCTCTGAAGATCCTTTCACCACCATTCTCATAAACCACGCCCATCTTGTGAATCTTCACGTGGGACCACTAGCAACTTTGGCATATCTTCGTCGATCATTCTGGATACTGAATGGGAAAAACACAGTGCGTCGGCATCTAGCCAAATGTAACCTGTGCTTTACAATAAAACCCAAGCCTTATGAACCAGAAATGGGGAACCTGCCCAGAAGTCGACTAAGTCCAGCAGCACCATTTTTAACTGTTGGAGTAGATTATGCTGGACCATTTGCTGTCAAATCGTCACCGATTCGGAATGCAAAAATAATAAATGTCTACCTGTCTATCTTTGTGTGCTTCACCACCAAGGCTGTCCATATTGAAGTTGCAGCCAACCTCTCAACATCAGCATTTCTAGCATGCTATCGAAATTTCTGCTCACGTCGTGGAAACCCAGCTGATGTCTATTCTGACCGAGGAACAAATTTCACTGGGGCTGCTAATGAGCTGAGAAGGCTGGCACAACTTTTGGAGGATGAAACTCATCAACAGATAGTAACAGCAGCAGCAGCTTCCAGACATACCAACTGGCATTTCATACCACCTCGATCTCCTCATTTCGGAGGGCTTTGGGAAGCTGCTGTTAAGTCAACAAAGCGATTGCTCCAAGTATGCTTACATGGGTTTACCCCAACCATAGAAGAATTCCGAAACTACACCACTCAGGTTGAAGGCATTCTTAACTCACGCCCAATAACTGCATCATCGACTTCTCCAGATGATATTGATTACCTCACTCCAGGCCATTTTCTAATATTTCGTCCCATCACAGCTCCTCCAGATGACCCTGATTTAACAGAACGCTCCTCTCTAAGATCTAGATGGTCCCAGGTGCAACATCGTGTCCAATCATTCTGGCGAAGATGGAAATTAGAGTATCTCACCACCCTTCAGCAACGCTACAAGTGGAACACTCCTGAAACTCCACCAACCCTAGGCACCATTGTTTTGATAAAAAATGACAACTTACCTCCTACTCAATGGGATATGGGACGTTTATAGACTTGTCTCCAGGGTCGGATGGAACACCCCGCATAGCAAGTGTTCGGACTCAAAATCGCATTGTGCAAGTTCTTCTCAGGAATCTATGTCCACTTCCTTCCCAATGAGATCCTAATCCTATCCAATAACTCATCAGCAACATGGCAGTTCAAATTTCGTAGTTTTCGCTTCTGCTCAACGCCGGGGAGCATGTTAGAATCCGTCCACAGATTATACCTGACCTAAGAAATAGCAAGGGCTGCATGCGTCCCTCCTTCCTCATTAAACCTTTCGAAGACCGTTACCTTCCATTATTATGCTCCCACCTCTTATGACCCCTTTGCTTTGTCCCCGTTGCTTATCCTTAGGAAAGCGTATGTCCCCGACATCGGACTTCTGGCCATTCTCTAGTGAGCTTCAGTACAGTTCATAACTTTCGTAAAAGTGTATACCTATACCGTGCTGTGTAATATTTACATTTTGTAATAAAACTAACCGTTTGTATCAAAACGATCAACACATTTGTCTCCTCGTCCCACATTTTACACCGTTCTTTCGCACATAGACTCCATTTGGGGTCTAGTTGGTCCTAACGTTTAACCATCCCGATCGCTTTACTCGCATAGATGCTATGGGCCAAAAACGGGCGAAAAAGTGTGAAAAAGTGTAAGTGTTAGACTGACAAACGAGCGCACGCCTTGTGGGTGGGAGAGGGTGGGCGGGAGAAAGTGAGAGGGAGGGCGAGGCGGAGGGAGTGAGAGGGAAGGGAGGGCGAGGGAGTATGGGGGAGGCGGAGGGAAGAGAGGGGAGGGAGGGGAGGGGAGATGGAGTGAGAGGGAAGGGAGGGCGAGGGAGTGTGGGGGAGGCGGAGGGAGTGAGAGGGAAGGGAGGGGAGGGGAGAGGGAAGGGAGGGGAGGGAAGGCGATAGAGAGTGTGATGAAATTAATTCCAATTAGAAGAGATTGTTTATGAGTATGAAAATACTCATAATTCTATTCTACGCTTTATGATATAAAGCTTCGCTTCCTTCGGGTGTCTCTAGACGGCCCCATTTATTTTTTTTTCCTCAAATTTACTATAAGGCGTAAAATTATGGGGTCCTGTTGCTGTGATGCAGTGAACGAGTGAACCAAATATTGGAAGCCCCGAGTTTCGATACCTAGTAAATATACTATAAGTGAGGCTAAATAATTACGGTCAGTTTTCTACGTAGAAGGTCTGTATGATACAGAAATAATAAACCTTTGTGTAATAATTTGCAGCCTTTTAGAATTGAATTGTTATTACTAAGGAATGTTTATAAATCATATTGACTTGCATATGTAAACAAATATCACCAGTGTAGTGAAGCAAGTGAAATCGTAACTCGTGTCAACCCCCAAATGGATCTGGACCTCACCCTGGACCTTCCAGGGGCCACTCCACATGGCCATACACGTAGAATGGAAAATAGACATGCAGCCTCAAAAGGACCCAGACTTCACCTCGGACCTTCAGGAAGTCATCCCCCTGATCATGGACCTAGTCCTACCAATGACAGAAGTCGCGATAACAGCGAGGTGCCTACCCCCTGGGAAGATGGCCGGGCACGCCTAGCCATAGTGACAGGACCAACCGAAGGCTCACCAACGAAATTAACAACACCCAAGGAGTCAACCTTACAACTGATGGCGAAACATGAACCATGGAAAGGATTGCGAATGATGAGAGTAAACGAACGCTCCAGGACTCCGGCCCGGCGGGCCCCGGATGCCTCCCCTTGCGATCAATCATTGAACGAGACAAACTTTCGGAAGGTACTCTGGGAGTGTTTGGAACTTTTTGGGTCCCCCAGGAAAGCAGGACTCCAACCCCACATACCCCCCTCTACGGACACTAGAGAGACGAGTCTCACGGTACGACAATCTTATCTCCTGTCCCAGATACTATTTCAAAAAGTAGAGGACCAACTCAAGGAACTCCTACAAACCAAAGAAAAACGATCAGTGCCACACGGCTCCTGTATACCCGTTGTTAATAATAACATGAATAAGTTAAAGTGGAGGTTAATGGAGGGAATAAACTAATTGTACATTGCTATGATTTATTTGTATGTACCAACCTATCCAGATAGTATTATTATAAATAGGAAAACAGAATTTAAATGCAGAAAAAATGGGTGCCAGGTGGGAATCTTACCCACATCCTTTGGTTTTCCGTACCAACGCCCTTTCCATCTTGGCCACAAGGACCTCTGGATGGAGAGAGCTTGGGTCCTTGGGGGGTCCTGTGTTTTGATGTGTTTTGATTCTATATTTCAATCTTCTACTGGAGAAATGATTAGGTTTACAATTTAGGGTTTAGGGTTTACAATTTTTACAATTAATCGGTTATTGTTACCTACTGGTTTTTCTTTGATTAGGAAAAATACCTAATTAATTTTTTTTGAATTTGAGAAATATGAGTGCGTTCGAGGTTTCGAAACTCAAATGAATCCGCTAAATAACGGAGCTGTTATACTGTATTTAAATGGGTGGTTTGCAAATAGTCTGTAATGTATTTGGCTTCATATTTTAATAGATTGCGTAGCTTGAAGCTAGATTTTACGAACAAGGTAACCAGTGAGCTGTTGAGTTGTAGCTTATTAGTTGTAGCATGCAGAAAGCGATGGATATACAGTAATACGATTCTGAGAAACTGTCTTGATACATAGATAGTGTTACCATCCACAACGGGTGTTCCCCTAAATCTTAAAGGTATATGGTTCGCAGCTTCTAAAGATTAGGTACCTACCGCACTAATATATTCCTACGTACAAAGGCCGCGTATCAAGAACTGGCGGCAGGGGTTATATCCTGCGTTATTGGTAACAAGGCGTAACTAGGCAGAACGGAGGTTAGGTATCTCAAACCATGGGTACCCTTGCCCCAGCTGTGACTGCATGGGTACCTCAGCTGTTTGCCGAGGTAAGCTCCATTGGAAAATCAAGGCTCACGTGAAACAATTTATTGACCGGTGGTTTGAGTGATGCTAACGTCGGTGCGTACTACCAATAAAACCTCGAGCGTTGTCACCCTCCCAATTAGTTTTCCGGCCCGTCAATTACGTGTATGTTCGCCTGGAGAAGGTAAAACTGGTTGCTAATACCAGAGGCAACGGTCCTTACCCTGCCTAGTGTTTCAGTTACGCTTTGAACAGCTTCGTTCTCAGTGCGCGTTCTGACAGTTCTCGAACTCATCAGAACTGGGTCGGAAAATCCCGTGGCGTTCTGGAACTTGTGGAACCCCGTTCTGCACTGCGAACGATTTCAGAACTTGAAACTGGAATAGCCTTTGTTGTTGTTTGTAACAAACTCTTCGTCGAACCTTGGCACAGTTTTGTCGAAAAAATTCGAGTTTCGTGGATGTCAGAAGATTCACCATCATCATCGAAACTATCGCTTTCCGAACTTGACGAGCTAGGTACTAGTTGACATTTCGATGAAGAAATTCAAATAAAGAACAGGGAACAATATATCGAAGCAAAATTCTACAGGGAACTCTCGGCAACCAAAGCCGAAGAGAGCGTATTGCTTACTCCACGAGCTCCAAAAAATTGGGAAATGCGCATACGTTAACTACGTCCTTGTTTTCGAGTTCTGACAGTTCCGGAAAAAATCGGGGACTGTTAGAACTGTTCGGAAATGGGTTCGAAAAACACTGCGAATGTCGAAATAGCGTTCTCGGCGTTCCGGAACTGGGCGTTTTTGCACTGTGAACTTGCAGAACCGTTCCGAACTGACAGAACGCACACTGAGAACGAAGCTGTAGATACCCTCTGCCTCGACTATACCTCCTGTGGCTGCTGCCACTAGTATTACCAACTCTGTTTCTGGATACCTTAGCCTGATTGCATGTCTGTCTGCTGGGTATCTTAAGAGACATTCCAATTCCATACCATTCATCTTACGAGACATACCATTCAGAATTTAGGCTTATAGAAACATCTACTCTAGTTAAAATTGTATGACCTACTTTTGGTAATCACCTTGAAAAATTTTGTGCCGCTAAATTTCACTGGGAATAGCCATTTTGTTCCTCACAGTGATTTGAATGGTTTATTACCGGATGATAAGCCTAAAACAAGCTGACTGTGTAGGTTTTATGTATTATTTCATGGTTTCTCATATACTATGCTATATATTTCAAAATATCTCGTTATGTTTTTCACTTATCAATTTCCTCTCCTTTCTCTGCATCAGGTGTTCTAAACATTTTTAAATTAGCGGACCACCAATAAAGACCAAGGGTTTTCGCGTACCACTTGATTTAGTTTAAAAGTTACTATTGATATAGAAGTAATTTTGTGGTATACGTTATTCGTGAAGGTTTTACGGAATATATGAAATTTTCGGTGTTGATGGTTACTCTTGCAGGTTTTGATCACTGTATCAATAAGGGACTAATACTTGTTGCCATTGCTATTCATAGGTGTACCAGCTTCGTGCGCGAGAACAGCTGTAGATTGGTAGTATAGAACAGAGTTTCAGCTCAATATTTGAAATTTCGGTGTCTCTTTATGTTACGACAAAGCACTTATGCGCAATACGGGATTCTCCCGTTTTCGAAATAGTGAATTTATCCTTGCAGTTCCAGTCGTTTTGTGATATCATGTAGGAGATCACGTCGATACTGAACGGATTAAGTACCTACAATTTTTCGGATTGTCATTGGTCAATGGCTCCAAACATGTTTTCTTTATCGATTGTATGATACCACAGCTGTCAAGAAACAATTCCCAAAAAGGTGGGTAAGAAATTACTCGATTTTAGCGAATTTTCGTAGAAAATGAAGCTATTGCAATGACTCCAAAAATTTTAAATTCAAAATTTTCGAAAATTTTCTTCATTGAAATCCGTTTTGAGGCATTTTGAAACAAATCGTAAAGTTTAACGCTTTTTCATATATATATATATATATATATATATATATATATATATATATATATATATATATATATATATTGGCCATATATTTTATACTATATATATTTATATCTAAATTTTCGTATTTAGGTTCTTGAGGGTTGGTCTGTAGATTGAACAACTCAACTAGGCCGACGATTCGATTAGGCCGACGATTGTAAATCCTCTTCAGGGCTGTAATATAGGAAAAACTACCTTAGTTGGTTACATTCCACAACTCATGTACCACCTATCTATCAACTGCAAGTGGAGACTCATGGAGACTAATATTTATACAATCTTGAATACATATAAGTAGGCAGGTAATTGACATCCTTATTTGTTACATTATGAATAACTTAAGATATATGGACAGTTTACCTTAGATGATGATTGCATTATTATTGCATGTAGGTTACATAGCATCCATTCTTCATTGGGGTAACTTTAGCTATAGAACTTACTACCTACTAACTACTTAGTAAGTAATGAATTTATAATAGAGAGAAATTATGATTATTATAGAAATTATATAGAGAGAAAGTTGATAGATGGAATGATTGACTTGAAATGATATGAATATGAGATAAGGTTGTTGTTGTCACTTTAGTATGTTGTGCATGGATGCTAAACAGGATGAATGAAACATTATCGTCTTAAGGTACCTAGTACAAACATTTTTCTAAATAAAAAACATCAAGTCAATATATTTTTATATTACCTCTATTGGTCTATGTACCGTGCTGGCTGATTATTAGAAGTTATTTTAATTAGGTTGGCATAGCAACGACTCAAGTTTGCAGTATCAGCTCTTTTGTTGCAGGTATTGGGTGTTCTGAGAATATGGATCATCTCTTTCACATTTCTTTGTTAAAGTTCTGTTCCATGTCTAGAATCCTACTCTGATCAAAATCAAATGCATGGTTGTAAGTGATGGCATGGTTTGCTAGCATACATCTGTCCTCAAATAGTCGTATGTCTGATTTATGTTGTGAAATGCGATTAGTCAAATACTGAACTGTTTGGCCAACATAATTAATGTTGCAATCTTTGCAAGGAACACAATAAACTATATTGCTCTTATGATCCTTGGGAATTTTGGATTTTAAACGGGAGAATACCAGGGAATTTAAAGAATTTTTGTTATTGTATGCTATCTTGCAGTTAATTTTTGAAAGAATCGATTTTGCCAACTGTTCAGATAAACCATTGACATAAATCATACTACAGTATCTGAGTGGTGATATTGGTTGTTGAGGAGCTGTTGTTAGTGAGGTCATAACAGGTGGGTTGTCAGAGGTGTCACTAGAGGTGGATGATGGAGCAACTATTCTTTGTAAGTCAGAGGGGGTTCTTTGTGAGGTATCAGTAATGGTGGTGGGGGGATTGACGTTTCTTGAATTTGAAGAATTATGAATTATATTATTTATCAATGATTTCGGGAAACCATTCCTGTTTAATATGGTTTTGACTATTTTCATATTCTTTTCATGGAATTGGGGGTCACTCAAATTCAAGGCTCTATGTTTAAGATTAAGTGCAGCAGTTATTTTTTGTTTCAGGGGATGTTGTGATTTAAAACTAAGGTATCTATCAGATTTTTCAGGTTTTTGCCACCAATCAACTACTATGGTTCCATCCATTGACCTAGTAGTTAACATGTCTAAGTATGGGAGCTGTCTTTGATCGTTTTCAAGTTCAATAGTAAAACTTAGCTTATCAAAAAGGTTATTGAAGACAGATTCTATTAGTTCTTTAGACCCTACAGGAATGGATAAATATATGTCGTCCACATATTTGAAAATAAAAGGTAATGAGAAAGGTAATTGAGGTATTGCTAAATCCAGGACATGGTTCATCACTAAATCTGCAAGCACTGGTGCAATAGGACTGCCCATGGCAACTCCATCTTTAATTTCATAGACCATTTCTTTGTACTTAAGATATCCTTTTTCTACACAAATCTTCAGTAAACCAAGAAAATCATTCTTATCCAGTTTTGTGTGTAAGCTTTTGTGTGTAAGTTTCAAATATGTGGACGAGATGATCCATATTCTCAGAACACCCAATACCTGCAACAAAAGAGCTGATACTGCAAACTTGAGTCGTTGCTATGCCAACCTAATTAAAATAACTTCTAATAATCAGCCAGCACGGTACATAGACCAATAGAGGTAATATAAAAATATATTGACTTGATGTTTTTTATTTAGAAAAATGTTTGTACTAGGTACCTTAAGACGATAATGTTTCATTCATCCTGTTTAGCATCCATGCACAACATACTAAAGTGACAACAACAACCTTATCTCATATTCATATCATTTCAAGTCAATCATTCCATCTATCAACTTTCTCTCTATATAATTTCTATAATAATCATAATTTCTCTCTATTATAAATTCATTACTTAGTAAGTAGTTAGTAGGTAGTAAGTTCTATAGCTAAAGTTACCCCAATGAAGAATGGATGCTATGTAACCTACATGCAATAATAATGCAATCATCATCTAAGGTAAACTGTCCATATATCTTAAGTTATTCATAATGTAACAAATAAGGATGTCAATTACCTGCCTACTTATATGTATTCAAGATTGTATAAATATTAGTCTCCATGAGTCTCCACTTGCAGTTGATAGATAGGTGGTACATGAGTTGTGAAATGTAACCAACTAAGGTAGTTTTTCCTATATTACAGCCCTGAAGAGGATTTACAAATAAATCGAATCGTCGGCCTAGTTGAGTTGTTCAATCTACAGACCAACCCTCAAGAACCTAAATACGAAAATTTAATACTGAGTGGTCAAAAACAATATATATATATATATATATATATATATATATATATATATATATATATATATATATATATGTATATACAGGGTGTCTCGACTTAAGTAGGTAAGACTTCAGGGATCGATTCTACAGGTAATTTGCAACAAAAAGTGCCTTGTAGACTTTTTCTTTAGGAGGCTTTGTTTCCGAGTTATTTCTTTTCTAAGATTTTTTTTCGTGATTTCGACCTTACATCACAAAAACAGCTCTAACTCTCTTATTTTTCGGGTTTTCTCAAATCTAAGGATACCATTTGGAAAGAGTGTTGAATTTTCTATCTTTCTAGTGTAAATTCCTATTTTTTTATTAGTTCTAATCAGTGAAAAAATGGCCAAAGTTTAACATTTGAAAAAAATTTATAAATTGTCGATTTTTCTTCGTTTTTCTGCTCCTCAGTGTGAAAGTTTTTCAGCAAGCGCTCTTTGAGAAAAACTTTCTTAATCTGTCAGCTTTCCAACGGTTTACTAAAAAAAAAATTTTTTTTTTATAGGGAAGTTTCGGGAGAAAATAGCGTTTGAATGACAAAAAAACGTGATTTTGTCGGTCAAAATCGACGTTTCATTTTTTTAATTATTTTTATTTAAGTATTTTATTTTAGTATTTAATTTTTATTTCATTATGCACAAATGTATTCGACGATAATAAACCAAAAAAATCATAGTGGCTCTACCTAACTCATCTTCCACCTGCCTCATCTACTTGAGCAAAATTAGATAATTATCGGAGGGGCAGGCGGAAAATACGATAATACGATCGGCTACCTCAGTCAATTGTGCTTCAAAATTATTCCTCGGATACATTTCTTTCATTTGAGTGGGTACCTAATAATACGGAGTGGTTCACCAATGAAAATGCTGTAGTGTATCAAAGATCACTCGTGTTATAAAAAAATAATAATTACTTCTGTAAAAAAAAAAAAAAATAAATAATAATAATAAAAAATTAATAAAAAAAGCAGGTTTTCAAAGTGTCTCCCGCCTTCCTGTATGCAGAATGCACATAAGTACCTTATGTAACGTCACACGATCCGCGGGGAAGAGATGCCACCAACGCATACAGGAAGGAGGGAAGCACCTTTAGAACCTGCTTTGATTTTCTCATTTATTTATTTATTTTTAAGAAGTAATTATTATTTTCTTATAACACGAGCGATCTCTGATACACAACAGGATTTTCATTGCCAACCCACCCCGTATTATTAGGTACCTACTCAAATGAAAGAAGTATCCAAGGAATAATTTTGAAGTACAATTGACTGAGGTAGCCGATCGTATTTTTCTGCCTGCCCCTCCGATAATTATCTAATTTTGCTCAGGTAGATGAGGCAGGTGGAAGATGAGTTAGGTAGAGACACTACTATTTTTTTGGTTCATTATCATCGAATACAGCTGTGCATAATGAAATATTAAAAAAAAAAAAAAAAAAAAAAAAAAAAAAAGAAACGTCGATTTTGACCGACAAAATCACGTTTTTTGTCATTCAAACGCTATTTTCTCCCAAAACTTCCCTATATACAATTTTTTTGGTATACCGTTGGAAAGCTGACAGGTTGAGAAAGTTCTTCCCGGAAAGCGCTTGTTGAAAAACTAAAAACTTCCATACTGAGGAGCAGAAAAACGAAGAAAAATCGACAATTTTTACATTTTTTTCAACTGTTAAACTTTGGCCATTTTTTCACTAACTAGAACTAATCAAAAAAATTTAAACTTACATCAGAATGATAGGAAATTTAACGGTCTTTCCAACGGTATCCTAAGATTTGAGAAAACTCGATAAATTGCGGAATTAGAGCTGTTTTTGTGATGTAAGGTTGAAAACACGAAAAAAATCTTTAAAAAGAAATAACTCGGAAACAAAGCCTGTAAAAGAAAACGTCTACAAGGCACTTAAGTCTTACCTACTCAAGTCTACCTACTTATGTCAAGACACCCTGTATAGCCACCTAACCGGAGCTAACAAGTTATCAACAAATCTATTTATTATATATTTATTTAACAAAATAAATCAACAAAATATATTTTTCTAAAAGAATATCCAACAATTTGATTAGGTAGGTAGTAACGAATACTGGCTATGGTACTTTTATGGCACTTTTTGTTGCAAATTACTTGTAGAATTGATCCATCATTTCCTAGCCTTCAGGATACTGCACTTGTTGGTGAGGTCAAAAATGCCTATTATGAGGCTTTAGGGTATCACCAGAAAATCATGGCGTCGTCCCAACCAGCTCCTGCTGATAGATCTTCTCTAAACTCATCTACTGCTCCACTATCATCACGCACCATACTTCCACGCATCAGTTATAAAGCAGTTTGATGGTGAACTGACTGATTGGTCAGGATTTAAGCAGCTCTTCACCTCGCTCATCATCGAGGAACCAACATTGAACAATGCTGAGCGCTTTCATTATCTTCGAAGCTACCTTTTGGTGGCCCTGCTTTAGATTCAATCAAGCACATAAAAGAAGTGTCTGAAAACTTCGTACAGGCATGGAACGCACTCTGCAAAGTCTATGACAATGAGCGAAAGCTTGCTATGACTTACCTCAACTCATTCCTGAAGTTTAAGCCGGCATCGGGTAAACCCACCACGCTGATTCTCTTCAGCAGTATATCTCACGTGTCATGGAGAGTATCAACTCACTTAAAAACCTTAACATTCCTGACTTTTCAGACTACCTGTTGTGTGAATTAGCCCTGCAATCTCTAGATCCAAAGACTAGAGAAGATTTTGAGCTATCCATTGTGGATACCAAAATATCCAAAGGTCACGATGCTTCAAACCTTTGTGCAGAATCGATGTCAGGTGCTTCGCATCACGCAAGATTTGGCAGCCACATCTGAGGCACCTAAACCACCGCAACAGGCACAACCGAAGCCTGTTATACCCAACAATTACGCTGCTAGAAAATCGCACGTAGCTTGTGTAGCCCACACCAATGACACCATCGCAAACCGCGACCATCTTCACCAACCTCTAACAACAAATCGTGTTACATTTGTAACAAAGGGCATACTATTTCTAGCTGCCCACAATTTCAAACATCAACTCCTCAACAACGTTTGGATCTCTTGCGACAATACCCTGGCTGTAGGAATTGCGACCAAAGCTTGTCCATCAACCTTCACATGTCGTGAATGTGGTCTGAAACACCATACAGATCTTCATCTTGGATTGCCCCTGCCTGAAGATCGTAACATCAATGCATCAAGTGTTCTCAACACTCCATCCACACCATCGCTTGTTGTTCCATGCAATAGCCCTGGCTTCTCTGGGACCAACACTGCTCCCCAACGCAAGTGCTTCTTGGCACGGTGTGTTGCCCATATCGTCGACCCCAAAGGCAAGCTACATAAATTTCGTGGACTACTGGATCAAGGTAGCCAGTATTCGTTCATCACCGAGAAGTGTGCACGCCAGCTGGGTCAGATTTCGAGACCTTTCAAAACCAGGAT
Source organism: Adelphocoris suturalis (assembly GCA_030762985.1). NCBI lineage: Eukaryota > Metazoa > Arthropoda > Insecta > Hemiptera > Miridae > Adelphocoris > Adelphocoris suturalis. Next base: position 11,249,702 of record CM061041.1, on the reverse strand, counting down.
CTCTCTGGGTCAATAACTCGCGTTGTTGGTCAAGTGAACCTCACCTTCCATAACCCATCAACATCATCCATCTTATCAACTGATGCCGTGGTAGTACCCGCCATTCACTCCGCAAGAGCATCATTGAATCGGATATGTGGTATGACTACACTGTCTATAACTTGAGTGACCCAGAATTTACAACACCGGGTCCCATATCATTCCTAATTGGTGCAGATTTGTACCCAGATGTCATCATTGGTGCACCGATCACAGTTCATGATCAAGGTCCAAAGCTGATCAACACAGTCTTTGGCTTTACAGTTCTGGGTCGATTTGTTTGCAACTCAGCAAATCGAGGTGGTCATGCACTTCTGACTCACACTGATGTCAGCTCCCTCGTTGAGCGCTTCTGGGAACTTGAAGAGCCTGTCGTCACACCCAACAAACTATCTCCTGAAGAACAGCAGTGTGAGGAGCACTTTGTCAAAACACATACACGCGATGAGACTGGTCGCTTCATTCTCCGTTACCCCTTCAAATCATCTCCACCATCGTTCCAGCTCAACACGCAAAAGGTATTTGGACAGTTCCGCTCTCTGGAGTCCAGGATCAAACGTGACCCGGAGCTTGGAGACAAATATCAAGCCTTCATGAAGGAATATTTGGAGTTGGGACACATGTCTCCTGCAACAAGTCCTCCTGCGTATCTCATCCCGCATCATCCTATCCTGCGCAAGGATAATGGAAAGCTACGGGTGGTATTTGATGCCAGCTATCGCACTCCATCTGGCTCATTGAACGACCACCTGCTGACAGGGCCAAAGCTTCAAGCTGATATCTGCGACATCGTTCTCCATTTCCAACGCTTCACATATGTCCTCACCTGTGACTTGGTGAAAATGTTTCGCCAGATCCTGATCGCACCTGAGGATCGGCAATACCAACAAATCATTTGGCGACCAAGCCCTGATCAACCAATTCAACATTTTGAGCTGAACACAGTGACATATGGTCTGAGTTCCTCACCATATCTCGCACAACGTGTTTTGCACCAGCTCGTGCATGATGATGGTGCCGAGTTTCCTGACGCAGCAAATGCAATCATGTACCATACATATGTCGATGACATAGCTTACGGTAGTGATACTGTGGAAGGCCTGATCAACTTGAAAACCCAACTAATTTCACTTTTAGCCAAAGGAGGTTTCACCTTGGATAAATGGAATTCCAACTATCCACCCCTTTTGGACAACAACGCATCCAAGCCGCAACAACCAGTGCAGATCCAATCTCATGAACCATCAGTCACCAAAATTTTGGGAATGCAGTGGAACCCATCAACCGACGTATTCTCATACCGGAAAGCGCTTGTTGAAAAACTAAAAACTTCCATACTGAAGAGCAGAAAAACGAAGAAAAATCGACAATTTTTACATTTTTTTCAACTGTTAAACTTTGGCCATTTTTTCACTAACTAGAACTAATCAAAAAAATTTAAACTTACATCAGAATGATAGGAAATTTAACGGTCTTTCCAACGGTATCCTAAGATTTGAGAAAACTCGATAAATTGCGGAATTAGAGCTGTTTTTGTGATGTAAGGTTGAAAACACGAAAAAAATCTTTAAAAAGAAATAACTCGGAAACAAAGCCTGTAAAAGAAAAAGTCTACAAGGCACTTAAGTCTTACCTACTCAAGTCTACCTACTTATGTCGAGACACCCTGTATAGCCACCTAACAGCTAACAAGGAATATCCAACAATTTGATTAGGTAGGTAGTAACGAATACTGGCTATGGTACTTTTATGGCACTTTTTGTTGCAAATTACTTGTAGAATTGATCCCCGAAATCTTAATTACTTAAATCGAGACACATTGTATATATATATATTAGGTGTGTGTGTGTCCTTCCAGACGATATCTCTCCTTAGGATTGAGATAAAAATTCCGTTCTTGCTCCAAGAAATCAAGCTTTCCGAACGGAAGGATGAGTTTGTTGGACACCATTTTTTGAGCACATTAAATTGGTCAAATTTCAAAAAGTGCTTAAAAATGACTAAACATAGCAAAAAACGGCTAAGAATCGTTAGATTTCTATTTTTTAGCAGAATATTACTGAAATAAAGTTTATTAACTATAAAATAGAATATTCGAAAAATTATGTATTAACGTATGGTAAAAATTTACATAAATTTCATTAAAATGTTCTTAAAAATCGGTAAACAGCGAAAAAGTTAAAAATCCAAAATCTCTTTTTGAATAAAAGCTTATTATTTATAACGAGTGTTTGCATTAAAATTCGTAATTAACATTTTCTTTTCACTCAAAGTGCCTATTTTCAAAACAATGTAATCTAATTATAGTACGATAATTTACGAGAATTCGCTCATACGATCGTACTGCATGGCTGGTTTCTATTTACGTAGTGTATCAAGTTTTTGACCAAGTCTCTCCGACCACTTTTGGGTACCTTTTGGGTGGTCCGCGGACCATAGGTTAAGAACCACTGCTCTACATCACACAGTTATTTAAACACTGTTTATAAACACTATTAATTAAATTTATCGATTAGTTTCTTGTGAAGTTACTTATTACTAGTGAATTCAACAAATTCAAATGAATAATTCGATGCTCTTTTTATGTCAAGTCCAAATGACTGGCTGATTAGAAATCTAACCAACCACATATTTCTATCAACTATCATACAGAAAACTGGAGAATAAATCGTTCATCAGAATCCCCACGTGAATGGCCCTCACTTGTGCCGATAAAAAACCGTTTTAATCCGTCAAACGATTGGATTTATTTGTAGCGAGTAGCGTGGAGATCTTAATAGGATAGCTCATCGATCGCCGGTTAATAAATTGGGAGGCGATGCGGGAGGTGATAGGGAGCAATGGAGCAGAGTTCATAAATAGGTGAACTGCTGACTCAACTGCGGGTGCTGCCACCTGTTGGCTGACCGGCTTAATTAATGGAGGAGCGAACTGTCAAGGCGATTTTCCGCCCTCCCGTCACCTATCTTCTTTTACCTTGTTGATCGAATCGACCCTGCGTAAAAAAAAGTGTAAAGCTAGGGGCACACTATCGCACGGACGTCACCCACAGATCCGAAAGATCAGATTTTAGGTTTAGATAGTCATATCGTAGTTTTCAGGAATAAGAAATCTGAGGCTGGCAGCCAGAATAGTGCATATGGTATATGTTCCTTCTGTAATTCCTCTTCCATGCAGGCCATCCTGAAATGGGGACTTCTCTAGCAATCAGTTTATCTGGCAATCCCATTCTCCTTGAAGAAGGTTTTGAGGGTTTTCATGCTCAGACGCTATCATTGGTCGAAGAGCATTAATTCCGTAGAGACTATCTAGTTTAAACCTCACTCAATGCTTACCTGCTTCTTAGGCGGATGATATGGTTTGGGACTGGTGCTGCAGTCCAGTTGTGGCCGGATTAGTGAAAGGCGACTTTGAAAAGTATCAGTTGCGGTTCCTAGCTGGGCGAGTATTGCGGAGAGAGTCTAACCGTCCCCAGAGGCTCTTCTATTCATCGCCTCGAGGCCGAAAACTGCTGGATGTGTTATCACTGCTCACATTTGGGTGTTATCGCTGTTCATCTTGATCGTTCCGTATGTTTAGTTATGGTTCGAGCCGAGAGCAGTCCAAATGCAGTTTATCCGAATTGAAAAATCAAAACCCCTTATTTTAGACGAAGGGTACACATTTTTGTTTCATAAATTGGTGGGCGGTGACATGCAGAGGTGGTCATTTACTGGCGAGAATTGCAAGTGTTTTGAAACTTTTGGCGAGTAATGAACTGCTTGATAATAATACCGACTAACAACCATGAGAAATGTGTTTTTTTTTTTTTTTTTCATTTCGTTTATTTGTCGTCACAATAAATTGATTGACAATTGTCAGCACTAACAATTAAATAAGAAAATTGGTTATAATAATTTCAAAAAACTAAGCTAAAAAATGAAATTGAGACCACCAAGCAAAGATGCTGGCCACAGGCATCCATCCGCCCAAAACGGCGGCCCGGCCGGGGCGTCCCGGCCGAGCCCGGACCCGACCCACCATGGCGGCCTCCCGAGGGTGCTCATCCATTTCTGAAAGAGCACCCCTTAAACACGATCAACAGGCGAATCGCATCAGGAAGGGTGTACCAGGCGAGACCGCCCCCGGGCCAGAACGAGAGCCCCCCACCGAACCACCAAGCGAACAAAACAGATACACGCAGCCAAGCACACTATAAATTACAAACATACCTAACAATCATTCATTCCGTTAAAATATTTATGAATTAACAAAGATGTATAAAAAAATATCAATAATAATTATCACGTACACTACATCTAAGTTAAAAGGAAGAAAAAAACAACAACAATGCTCAACAAATTATCACAGTGTGGTCATAACTAGGATCTAGCTCGAGTACTTTTATCAAAATTCCTCGGCTGCTGACATAAAGAACAACTAATGGCTATAATAAATACTAAAACAAGAAAAATCAAGCGTAAGGGGTACAATGTCCAATCGTCAAAATTCAACAGAAAAAAAATCAGAGACTCTATAGAGTTCCGCAGTAATTAATAATTTTTTCGTAGCTCTCTTGAAGGCCGACGGAGTCAATTTTGATATCGAGTCAGGCAGGTGATTAAAAAGTCGTGGACCAACTTGTAGTGGGTTCCCAGTCATGGATGCGGAGAGTCTTACGGGAGGAGGACACAATAATTCTCTACTCCTTGTATTATACGTATGCACGTCAGATCCCTTGGTGAAACTTGATAAACTTTTTTTGACGTATAACAAACATTGGTGCACGTAGAGGGCAGGCATAGTCAAAGAACCGAGTCGGCGAAAGAAACCTCTACAGCTCTCACGGCCTCCGAGTCCGAAAATAACACGAATTGCTCGTTTCTGCTGTTTGAAAACTGCCTCACTCTGAGAGGAGTTGCCCCATAAGAGAATACAATAATTAAGCCTGCTCAAGAAGCTGGCAAAGTATACAGTTCTAATAATATCAAAAGAAACTGAGCACTTCAATCGAAACTGTCGACGTGTTACTGTCGACGATCACATTCCTATGTATGATAAATTTTATTTTAGTTACATGACGATCCCATTTCTACATGTGTGAAAAAACATCCACATTTTTGGGTGACTGGTTAGCCAACCTCCTCGTGGTGTCTCCAGGGTAACGCTGATAGGCTGAATTTCATTTCAGGGATCGGTTAGATTCTCTCCGCAACACACGTTTAGCGGTTGTGAGCCAGGGGGCCACAACTGATACTTTTCATTTCAGAGCAGGGGTCGTAATTGATACCTCTTGTGGATATTGGGCTACAACTGCCTGAAACCGGAGACTGGTGTACAATGTAGTAAATAAAGCTCATTTTTAGTGATGAGAGCTGAACTGGATTAAAGTTAAAAGGTCGTGGGGACGGTTTTAACGTCAATCTGATGTTGAACGTTGGAAAACGTCTGCTCAAATCAATATTCCTTGTAGGTAGGCAGCACTTTTTGCTTTTTGGCTATGTGTTTTGCTATATTTTCTGCGCTGTAGTTAATAAATGACATGCGATAGAATCCTAAGATTGCATGATTATTTAATTTCGAGAATCATAAACTTCTTCAACTTTGTCATCCAGATAATAAGCGAAAAAACCTGTGGCGGTTTTTCATCACGTTGATACATGTTATAAATTCACACTAGATCGTTCGTACCTACAATGCATATGCAGTTAAGATTTCGTAAGTTAGGATTTGGACTTGGGTCGTATACAAGGTATTCCAGATATGCCCCGCTTGAGGAATAGTATGTACAATTAGTTCCTGCCAAAAAGTTCCTTCTTATGTTTTCTCTTTACTCGCTCTTAGGCCGACTTGTCTACGATTCAAGATTTATTTTTTCTCACTTCCCCGACCTTGACTCCCTAAAATGACCTTAACTCCCTTTAAATATCTGCTCTGTAAATTGATGATACTCACCTACTGTTTAAAAATCACATCAAATTTCCTATCCTCCCGATGAACTAAAACGTTTAAAGCCTAACCAGGGGGTGAGAACTAAATATTTTTAATTCCGAGAGACTTCAAGCGGACAGGATGAGATTATTCCACAGAAAACAAAGGATTATCCTGTGAACATGTAGTGGGGAACATGGAACTATAACTGTCCATGTTGTTCCATGTATTTGTACGTCTCGTTATATTCGCCTTCTTCCTCGACATCTAAACTCCATTTCCCTAAACCAACGTGATCAGGGCTTATATACACGCTAAAAGTAAAAATGGTTTGAACCTAGTTTCAAAATTAAATGACGCTCAGAGATATGTCTCAGTCGAAACCTTCCATTGTACCCCAGGCCCAAAGTCACAATTGAACTGAAAATGATGAAATTCGGAGAGGATCATTCGACGAGCTAACTTTGATCGCTTGATCCCTTGGAGGAACAGTTAAAATGAGAAGAGAAATCAGCAGGACGATTCAAAAAATGTAGTAGGTGTAATGAATCAAAACCTTTCTCACAAGTGCAATATTTGCAGAGGGGGACAAGAGGAAAGTAAATCTCGCGCCTAGGCTGCGCGCTGAGGTTCCTCGTTGTGAGATGCTAAATGGCACCTGGTGTTCTTTGAGTAGCTTTTCCTACGTAAACCACGAAATTACTCATGAGAGATTCTGACAATGAAAATGAAAACTTCTGTCCCGAAAATATAAGGAAAAAATTCCAGTCATGCAGCATGATCGTGTATGAGCGAATTTTCCTTAATTACCTATCGTATTATGATATGTTAAATTGTATTGAGATTTGACGATTTCAGTGGAAAGAAATTGTTAAAACCCAATTCTATGGAACAAAAACTCATACTAAATAAAATTCGGCGATCAAAAAAAGATTTTGGATTTTTAGGTTTTTTCCGCAGTTTTTATAGATTTTTCAGCAAATATTATTGAAATTTAAGTACCTACGTTTTTCAGCATAATTTCGTGCAACAATATTTGAATGCCCTAGTTAGTCGTAGATTGTTTTGTTTTGACTGAAACTGCTAAAAGTTATGAATTTAACGACTTTTGGCCGATTTTAGCCATTTTTAGTACATTTTCTGAAATTTGACCAATTTAATGTGCTCAACAATTATTTGCCAACGAACTCATCCTCTCGTTTAGAAAGCTTGCCGAGGTCATCGAATCAATAACAAAAAAGAAAATCTCGTATCCTATCTGTGAAGCCTACAAAGCAAGCTGGTTGAAAGGGGCTGCCCAAAGAAATTTGTTAAAGATCGTTTAGTGCCAGCCCACGTACAGTACACATCAACGCCACAAGCTACTACGGACCGAGTACCACTAGTCACTACGTTCTTCTTTGGAGCCCAAAAATTAAATAGTGTCTTTCGTGAGCTACAACCCATTTTGACAGCCAACTCACAGACAAGACAAATTTTCCAAGAAACACCACGAGTGACGTATCTTGTCGCACCGTCACCATCAACCGACGCAGTCTACAGGGCAACCTGGGTTACATCCTTGCGGCCGACTCAGATGCAAACTTTGCAACCTTGTGATTGAAAGCACACATTTTACTTCGGCAAACACCCCACATTCCTGCAAATGTGTAAACTCAGCATAGTGCCAATCCAAAATGTGTGTTTACCAATTAATATGCCAGAAATGCACGAACAATCAACAAGTTTTCTACGTTGGCAAAGCATCGCAAATGAATCTGCGGATGAATAACCATCGTGCTTCAGTTACCCATAACCAGCCACTCCCAATCAACGAACATGCCAGATCTCATGATGCATCATTTGATCAATGTTTTGGGGTGAAGGTTTTGAAGAAGATGCCACCAGGTTCTAACGACCGACTTCTCCACCAATCAGAAAAAGCACACAAGTGGGTTTTGAAAGCAAACGTACCTCCCGGCCTCAACATTAACGATTGAAATTATCTCCACCTAGTGATTGAAATTATCTACATACCTACACCTCCCTGTCAACAAGCCATCCCATCACCCGAACAATCTATAAATTATTTTTTCATTTTCATTTTCAACTTCTAACTTGTGAACAAGATTTATTCGAAATATCAAAAACATCTTTTTCCTTTCTTCGTTTATCTATTAATAATTCAAAACAAATTATATATATATATATATATATATATATATATATATATATATATATATATATATATATATATATATATATATATATAAGTTACGTCGGGTGCCGAGAGAAAAGAGTTTTTAAAAAGCACTTTCTTTATTTGGAACCGACGGAACACAACTTTGAATAAGGAAAACGGAACGGAGATACGTAGCGTACGAGCGGAGCAACGAGACTGACTCGAACGGTAGGGGAATCAAGCTTATATAGCCTCGGTGGGCTGATTCAGCAGAAATAAAGATAGATCAGCGGTTTTGGTACGATAACACCTCCCTCCCCAAGTGGAAAACTGCAGAGAAAATTTTTCGCGAAGTTTTCTCAGATTGGAAATGATAAGTTTAATGAAATTTTAAAGTTGAGTTGAAGTGAGATTTAAGTTCATAAGTTTTAAATTGAAGTGTTAGGGATTCAAGTTTATTGGTTTTGTTAAGTTAACTCGCTCCGTGTTCCTTGTTTTGGTAAAAAAAAATTTTACAATCGAAAAACAGTAGTAGTTTGAGTTACAATTAACAGATTATAAACACATTATAAAAACATCATAAAAACATTTACAAGAAAACATCATAAAACAATTACAAGAAAACAACATAAAACATTATAAAAATCATAAAATAAAGAATCATAAAACATCATAGTCATCAATCATACAATCATTAAACATCATAAAACACATAAAACATATTTAAAAAAAATCCAAACATGGAGTATACACACACAAAAAATACATAGAAAGGGATTACGAAAAAAATGAGGTATCTAAATTATAATATTAGGTCAAGGAGATTTATGTAGGTTGATTTGTTGTTTTGGCTCTCCCACATTTCTGTCTATAATTTATGATTGTGTACCTGAACAGTGACAATATTAATACGTAGAGTATTATAGTCCATATGCTAGGCAATATGGAGGGGTACCAATTAAGACCATCTTGGTCGTTGTCAAAAGGGTTTAAGTTTAAATGAAAGTTGTCTAAGTTTTTGAGGTTGATGTCGTCAAAACGCATATACGTGTGAGTGAAGTTAAGGGAATCAAATTTCGGGGTAGATATGCTTAACAAAGTGGGACTTCCCGTAATGGTAAGTTTTGATGACATTAATTTGTCGTGATAATAAACTGAGTCAGAGTTGGGGTTGACGAGATGGATACCTTGTAGGGTGAGTGTTTCCGATTTATCTGAACTTTTAATCTGTAGTTGGTCCTCTTGAGGAAAAACTACCAATAATTGGTTGGTTTCGGGGACGATAGATATGTAATTTGTTGCAATTGATATTTTCGTAAATTGACAAGTACTCGTGGAGCCATTCGACAGGATGTTACGTTCACAAAAAGCATTTGCTTGTGATAACAATTCCACATTGCAATAAAATTGCTCATTAAAAATACAACGATCGGATAGTGGAAGGATCTCATTACCATTCTTCAATAGATATTTAAATTTAGGTATTACTGTAGTCTACTCTTCGTTGACATGCCAAGGTGTGGAGTATAAATAGTACAAATGATAATCAACATTTTTGTAAACTAGTAGTGTGAGGAAATACACAATTCTGTTGCTACGAATGTTACATTGTACTCTAACTAAGGGCTCATAAGTCAGCAGATCAGTTAGATTTAGTGACAACTTTTGTAATTCGATTTCCAGAACGTGAGTACTTATGATACTAGGGTGTAAAATGCCTTGTTTACAAAAGGTGATTGATGTTTCGATTTCTGACAGCAGATTGAGGTTGAGATTCATGGATGTTTGAAGATGATACATTATATCTTTGTAGATAAGTGTTTGACCATCAAATGAGTTTACGATAGTATTTATTTCCGCAAATTTATGTTTTATTTAGTCGCTATTAAATTGAATGGTTTGGAGGGTTTTGTTGTAATTGGTGATAAGTTGATTAACCACGTACTGTTGAGAGAACTTCGTTTGAAGGTTCTTGTTGCGCTTATCGATATCGTTAATAATGTTGTCGAATTTTTCTTTATCATCATGTCTAAATTTCCAGTGATTGCTTTAATAACAGTTCCTAAACCATTGATCAGTCCTCGTTTCTGTCTGGTTTCTCCGTGAAGTCTTATGTTTGAAATTTTTTGGTCAACGAGCATTTGTACATGTTTGAAGAATGAACAATATTCGTCGAGTTTGTCATGGAGTTTGCGAGAATTTTGGGTTAGTCGTATGAGAGAGGAATAGTTGGAATTTAAATTGTCGACTTCTGTATAGATTCCAGTTAGTTCGTAATAGTGGGTTAGTACGTGTTCTGTCTCCTCTAATTTGGCAGGTCCCAGGTCGATTGGGATTATTCCTCCACTTCTATTGAGGTTCTTGACTTCTGCACAGAGGGCTGCAGTTGTAAGCAATAACCTGTAATGACGTAAGACGGAATTACTTTCTATAGTTTATTTCCTAGGACCAAAATGCTGTTTTGATTTCCAAGGTCCGTGAGGGGGGGGAGTCTGGATCTGAATCTATGTCTGAGTCATCTGAGGTTTCTGAGGTTTCTGGAGTTTGTTTAGTACCTAACTTCCTGGGTCGTTTGATGTTGGAAATATGAATTTTCTTTTGGGTGTTGTGATGACGAGGAACGATGTCTGCCGTTTTCTTATCTACATCCAATTTGTCCAAAGTTTCCTTTCTGTATTTATTTTTTGTTTTGCTCATGAATTGTTTGTTTTTTACAAATATGGTTTCGGGAATATCTGGTATAATCTCTCTATTTTCGTTAGCTTTATTGATGGCTTTTTCTTTTGTTCGGGAACTGCGATTATGAATTTCGGAATATAACCTGGCTATTCGGTCCTTGTGTTTCGAGGTGTAATCGTTTAGCATTATCCGTTCTAAATCTGCTTCGAGGGGGCTACCTGGTTCTATTTGACCATAAACGACTTCAAAAGGAGTAAGAGCGGTTACCGAATGAATCGAATTGTTATACGCTATTAAGGCGTATTTTACTTTTGTGACCATGGAGTCACAGGAGAATTCGGATCGGTTATTGAAGAGTCGGATATGTTCAATTAAGGTTGAGTGGAACCTTTCTATTGCTCCGTTGCTATTGGGATTTTGGCTACAAATGAAATGAATTTCTACTTTGTGAAGGTTCAGGAGTTCTTTCACTAGAGACGAATCGAATTCTGCCCCATTATCGGATATTATCATTTTCGGGATACCGTGATGGGTAAAGTAAGTCAACAGATTTTTTACAACGTCAAGACTTGAATTGCTGGTTAAGTGATATGCTTGAGCATACTTCGAGAAAGCATCAAGGATGGTAAGGAATTTGCCACCATCTAAGGTAAACTTATCTATGTGTAGTATCTCGAAAGGTCGCGTGGGTGTTCGAGTTACATTAAATTTTGGTTTAATGGGTACGCGGTCGTATTTTGTAGCCAGACAAGTCTCGCAACGGTTGATAAAATTTTGGATCGTACCTTTTTGGTTCGGCCAGAAATATGTTCTTTTAATTTTTGCATATGTTTCCGTTATGCCTCTATGATTCGTTTTCCCGATATGATAATTAGATATTATGTTTTCCACTTCGTCTTCGTTAGTGACATCCTGTACGGGGTCAGTATACTTAGTCATTTTTAAAGTTGACTCTCTAAAGACGCTCATCATCACGGATGCGAATTCTTGATAAATTTCTCCCTTATCGTCATTATAGAAATACAAGGAGTATTCTATATGTGGGCGTACATATTCCTTCACAAAATCGATTACATATTTTTGAAATTGGTTTTTGAAAATTCCACATTTATCCGAGTTTTAGTTCCGAATGGTTTTATTATTTTTGGAATTTTGGGATTATTCGAAACGAGTTTTATTTATATTTGATTGAGTCCATGGTTGACTATACCTTCTTTAATTGGGATGGTCAGGAATGTATTGCCTTCGGCGTTGGAGTGTATTGTATCAATGGAATCTAGTTCGGGCGCTGCCGATTCTAGGTTGACGGCGAGGGACTGATTGTCTCTATTGGTAGCGTTTTCGATACCTTCCCTAGATCGTCTATAGGTTTCCATTATTTCGTCTACGACTTCGCGAACATTCGGGTCATTGTCGAAATCTGTAATTATTTCGCGCATAGCCTCCTCGTCGCTTAGAATGTTATCTATTTTTGACGTACTAGGTTGGGGACTATCGCTGTTGTTCAGTTCTATTCTAGATAGTGCATCGGGTACGTGATTGGCAGATCCAGGTTTATATTTAATACTGAAGTCAGAGTCGCTTAATTTCAATCGCCATCTAAATAGTTTGGATGAACAATCTTTTAAACTGAAAAGCCATTGAAGGGGAATGGGCGGAATGTTTTTAGGGCATAAACGATGGCTAAAAGTTCCTTTTCTATTGTTGACAGTTTTCTCTCAGAATCACATAATGTTCGACTCGCAAAATGAATCGGTAAATCCGCTTTTTGATCGTTATATTGGCTCAATACGGCTCCCACGGCTACGTCACTTGCGTCTGTAGTTACGTTAAATTCCTTGTCAAATTGGGGATATTGTAAAATTGGTGAGTTCATCAATAGGTTTTTACAGTGGTCAAAGCATTCCAAATATTCGTGACTATCATAGTTGATTTTGAAATTTTTCTTCAAGCAGGCTGTGAAAGGTTTACTTAGTGATTTTAGCAAAGTTGGGTATGAATTTTCTATAATAGCCTAAAGTTTATTTCTTTTCTCGTCTTAGGAACAGGAAATTTCGCAAGCAGTTTTCGGGATTGACGATTCATCTAATTCCATTAGATGTAATCCAGAGGCCAAGTCAAGAGTGCTAAAGTATTGGCATCGTCCAAGTTTGTCTAATAAGTCCGTGATATTTGGTAGAGGGAATTTGTCTGATATCGTCCGTTCGTTTAGTTTTCTATAATCAATGACAAGTCTATATTTAGCTCGTCCAGATGCATCCATCTTTTTTGGTACTACCCATAATGGAGCATTGTAAGGGGAATTTGAAGGTCTTATTATTTTTTGTTTTAACATGTCGTTAATCTGTCTTTTAACTTCGTCTTTGTACACGTTCGGGTATCTGTAAGGTTTGGTGTAAATCGGTATCTCGTCAGAAGTTCATATGTGGTGCTTTACGTGATTAGTGAAAGTTAAAGGTTGATCGTCAGAATGGAACAGGTCAGAATATTCTTTTAGTAGTTTTAGAATTTCTTGTTTCTCTTCCTCATTCATATGGTCTAGACGTAGTTTAGTTAGGTCTAGCCTAGGTTTAGTTTTAATTTTTGACTGATTAGGAGCCGAAGGTTGATCAGTGGATTCGCTTTCAAGAAAAAGGTTATCAAGGACAGGTTCGCCTATGATGGGTTCGTTTTGCCTCAAATCTAGAGGTTTTTCGGTCGGATTCATAACATGAACATGGGCATAAGAGTTATTCACTAGAGCTAAGCATTGGGGAATTTCTATGTCTCCTACCTTCGTTCTAGGAATGATGGCTTCGCCATTTTCTATGTTTTTCAATTTTATTTTTACTTGTTGAATGGTCCTTGCGTCAATTTGATAGGATCCTACTTCCGGAATATTATCTGAATTTTTCGAGTTAGTGTTTGTGAAAAACAATTCCAGGGTTATATTGGGGGTTTTAAGTATTCTTTTTCTGCATTTCACATTGGCTTCAAGGAATAGTAAGAGATCTGTTCCGATAAGCATGTTAAATTCGTCATGAAATTTAAACATGATGAACGGAAGGTTCAGTCCATATGAGTTGAATAATTCTCCGCAAGGTACTAGCGCACTTCGGTTGAACTGTGAGATGCCATGCGCCGTTCTTACTAATCCTGATTCTGGTTGAATTTTTGAAGGGAAATATTTATAGGGAATTTCGGAATTAATGAAACTTCTGGTAGCATCCGTATCTATTAATATTTTAAGATTTGTTTTCGGCATTATTATATACGGAAGTCTACCTTGAGGATTTGGAAAGTTTAAGAGTTCGATAATTTCGTGAGGCTCATTTCCTCTAAAAAAGGATCGGTTTGGTAACCCGTGTTGTTTTCATTGGAATTTTCCGAGAGCATATTCCCGAATTCATAACTCATCTGATCCATCTCTGGATCGTTGTATTGATGTTCATATTGAACATCCGTATTCATGAGGGTTGAATCACAATATTGGGCGTTCTGATTATCAAAAAATGATCCTTGAATGTTTTCTGGTGGCTCAGGATTCTCAATCATGTTGAGATTGGCGTTTTTGGTCGAAATGGACATTGGTACGACACTTTTGTTCATACTCGATCGATTTTGGGACCAATTTGGATTTTTCGCCTGATTTTGCGGATAATTAGGTTTTGTTGAATTTTGGAATTTTGAATTCGGATTTCTATTCAAACCGGGCTGATTTTGTGAGTGAGTAGGCTGTTGAACGTTTTGAGTTGTATTATATTTTGGCGTGAAGCGCGGACCATATTGTTGGGGAGACCTCGGCTGGAATTGATAATTAGTCGGGGTCTGCGGCACGGAATGCGGCCTTGGCATCATCCGGTTTGCTGATGCAGCACCTGGCCGATTACCGTTCGTTGCCCGTGCTGGTGGCGAGCTTTGTTGACTGGGTCTGAAGGAGGAAGATTTATCTTTAGGTTTTAAATTGAAATCATTAGTTAGCATGGATAGAGCCATGCCCATGTTGGTTGGATTTTTGGTTCTAAGTAGGCTTCCTAACGGTTCGATAATACCGTGCTCGAATACCCTTAGAGCGTAATTTCGCATGTATTCCGATAAAATCGGAGCATGCTCACGCATATTCAGTTGAAGATACGCCACCTGTGAATTAAGAATTAGACATATACGGTAATGAAAATTGAAACAATCGTCATGCGGGGATTGTTTCATTGCGCTTAATTCTGAAAGTAAAGGGTAAGTATCACGCTTATCGCTATAAGTTTGAATTAATGCCTTCCTAAGTTCTGGGTATGTATCTATAGTGTTGACATAGATTTTTTCAGCTACTGATGACCCTAGTTTAGACGTATTCACACCTAGGATCACATCGTTCTGGAAATCATCCCTATCAACATGATTATAAAACCTTAAATATATCTTGTCACATTGTTTTAGGAATTTCGCTAGTATTAATGGTTCTCCGTTGAATTCGGGAATTAATCTATTATATTCCCTAAGGAATTCTGGAGGCTGCTGGGGCTGCTGTTGAGGTTCAGGTAGAGGTGCTACCGGAATCGGATCTGGTTGAGATAAAATCGGAATTCTTGGAGGTTCCTCAGGAATCGGGTGTAAAGCTCTTTGCAGTAGAGCAGCTGCATTAACTGGAGGTGCTGGTCCAGGTGGAAGTGGGATATCGCCTAGGTCCATGCTTTTGTGGAGTCTGCGTAAACTACTCCAATCCCAAAAGCTGGCTAGGGGTATCCAGTCGATGTTTAACCTAAGACCAGGGTGCGGTCTTTTAAATCTACTTTGATCGCTGGGGAGGAGGAAATACAATATTCTTTTGTATTTACCTCAACACAACGGTATCCAGTCGAGGTTTAACCTAACTGAAGAGATGTGAGCTGAACTGATGAAAAATTGTAGATTGAAGTTACTTACAGCCTCAACATCTTCTTCAGGAGTCCGTTGTCCGTATCCCGTAGACCGTATCCGTGTGCACTCCGGTTCTGTTGAGCGCGGGGTTCTTCGACACACCTTAACTGTTGAAACAGAGATTTCTGAATAGTCCGAGAATCGGTGTGTCCTACAGCGACTGCACCAGTTACGTCGGGTGCCGAGAGAAAAGAGTTTTTAAAAAGTACTTTCTTTATTTGGAACCGACGGAACACAACTTTGAATAAGGAAAACGGAACGGAGATACGTAGCGTACGAGCGGAGCAACGAGACTGACTCGAACGGTGGGAGAATCAAGTTTATATAGCCTCGGTGGGCTGATTCAGCAGAAATAAAGATAGATCAGCGGTTTTGGTACTATAACATATATATATATATATATATATATATATATATATATGTATATATATATATATATATGTATATATATATATATATATATTGTGGTGAGTTTCTGACTAGTCAAATATGAGAACTTGAGGTTGAGAATTGACCAAGCTAGTCTTTGTGTAGAGTTGTTTATTTACCTACGACGTTTCGGTCCTGGAGCAGGACCCTATTCATGTAGATAGGTAGTTTGCAATTTAGTTCTTCATAAGGAATAAAGTGATGATCGCATTGAATTTTGTTGATAGTCAACAGTCATCATTAACACTTTGACACTCCTATTTAACATTTCCTCACATTAACACTCCTATTTCAAAGTGTTAATGATGACTGTTGACTATCAACAAAATTCAATGCGATCATCACTTTATTCCTTATGAAGAACTAAATTGCAAACTACCTATCTATATGAATAGGGTCCTGCTCCAGGACCGAAACGTCGTAGGTAAATAAACAACTCTACACAAAGACTAGCTTGGTCAATTCTCAACCTCAAGTTCTTATATATATATATATATATATGAAAAAGTGCAAACTTCAGGAATCGTTTCAGAATGCCTCAAAACGGATTTCAATGAAAAAAATTCTTCAAGAATTTTGATTTTGAAATTTTCCTAGCAATTGAAATTGCTTATTTATTTATTTTTTTTTTTTAACGAAAATTCGCTAATACGAAAATTCCCTTAAACGAATGCACACAAAAACGACGTCAGTCGTTTTCGAACTTACTCAAAATGAAGAATTTTTCAGTTATTTAGTTAGAACATTAGAAAGTTGTTTTATCACATAAAACGTGTGTGTTCTTTTCGTTTTGTAACGTCCTCGATTTTTCCGAAACTTTAATTACAAGTTTCGTATTCTCTTTAAAAAATTCTCTTTAAAAAAACGTCAACTTTCGACTTTACCATTGTTATTAGAGCTTAAAAAAATAGTTTGAAATCTCACTCAGAAAATTTCGAGATGCATTTTTTCCTTCTTGCGACTTTGAAAATAAATATTTATGACCGCTTGTTTCTTATAAAAACCATTGGAAGGGGAGAGGGAGCCTCAGGATTTGAGAACTCCAGTTTTGACACATCTGTTATGTGACCCACAGGGCTTTGGCAATTGGGCTGATCCAAAAGCTGTATTTGGTAAGCACTGTAATGAATACCTACTGCGATTTGATGATCTTGGATTAAATTATATTAGTACATATGAACCTGCTACAAACTCTCAATTAATGCCTTTACGAAGGAGAGGTAGGTTGAAACACTCTGCATAAATTACATAGGGGACCAGCCTGTATTATTCATGACTATTGATTTAATTCAACGCCCCAATTATCCTATATTTACATTTCAAACAACTTGAAGGGTCGAATTACTTTCCTTAGCCCAAATGAAAAATGGAAGTTTTCCTAGTGTTAATAGGGGCTTTGGCCCGAACTAAAACCATATCTTAAAGAAGCAGGGTTATTTATATTATATATATTTGTCCTTCGTCTATGTTATTTCCGTCATGTAACGCTGATCATACAAATACAGAATAATCCTTTCGAATCTGGCGCACGCCTGCATTTAGCTTGTGCGTGGGAAAATACAAGTAAATTCATCAGGGTAGACCACCCATGCTTGAGAGTCATCTGGTACTAAAATACTAATCGTTTTGTAATCATTTTCAGCCGTATTAATTAGCTGAACAGTGAATTTATTTTGAGATTTCTATTTATATATCTGCTAGCATGGCTGGCTAGAAAAACCTCAATCTGTTTTCTCCCACCATTAAGCTATACAGCGAAAATTGAGAGAGCAGAACGTTAGGTAGTTGTTTTCTTCGGTTGTTTGGTTCATTAACGAGTCCCGCTGTTTATCAAACTGAGAACTGGGTATCGCCTATCAGGATATATCCATACCTAAGACGCATAAAGGTCGAGGAAATATTGTTTTTTTCCATCATTACGTAAAAATTACGAGCTGCTCCATGCTATCGCAAACAAGAGCTATAATTATACTATAGGACCCAATAAGAAACGTGACGTATAGCATAATAAAATGACGCTATCACGATTTCAGATGATGAGAAATTACACGTACTAATGCCGATCGCAAATCTATTAATAGTTACTCTGGATTTCAATTGAGGTGCTTCGAGCAAAAATCCCTAAAGGTTAGAATTTAGTGTGAAATCATGTGCTGGTACTTACATCTTTGAATTAGTGAGTCAATCGCTAAATTCCATTAATGATCGCAAAAAAGTGTTGTTTTTGTAAAATCGGAACATATAGTAGGTATTTGCTTTGTGAATCCCGATGATCGTATGAGCTGATATATTTGCATCTGAATCCTGACTTCGCGAAATCAAGTTTAGTGTAATTATTGTACCTACGGATTAAGTTTCACTCTATAGGTGCCTAGGTCTACGAAGTTTATTGATGGTAAATACAGCCTTTCGCTCCCACCAACACGAAATTGCATTAATCGTTTACAAACCGGTGAAGCTAATTTCTTTCTTATTCAACCTGTGGATTTGAAGTTTGAAATTGAACTCCTTTGGGATATCTAGAATATAATTTCAGTGCACTTAGGCGCACTGATCAGCTGAGGGACCTCTGAGCCTAATTTGCCTCTTAACCCGCTTATGGAGCTGAAACCTGAATTGGAGATCTTTATGGGAGGGGGGATTCACACAAAGCCTGAGTGTGCGTGTACATTCATACTCAGCTAAATAGAGGGTCACCCTCTACTCACCAGTATATATGAATCCATATAGTTGAGTGGGTTGGTTCACATAGCGGTTAGGGGCACACTCAGATTACGTGAGATCGACAGTGAACTCATGCCACTAGTAGCCTCTTCAACTTAAGTCGGCAGCTCAGATAGCATGGTTATGTATATGATGTATATATATATATATATATATATATATATATATATATATATATATATATATACATTATATATATATATTTGTCATTCCAGACGATAAAAAAATTCCGTCCTTGCACCGAAAAATCAAGCGTTTCAAACAAAAGGATGAGATCGTTGGCCAACACTTTTTGAGCAGATTAAATTAATATTTCAATAAATGTTCTCAAAAATCACTAAAAATGGCCAAAATCTGTTTAAGTTATATTTTATCAGATTTTTAGTCAAAAAATATTTATTAACGATGAACTAGAACATTAAAAAATTAGTTCACAAAATAAGGGTGGGAAATGTACTTAAATTTCATTGAGATTTTCTAAAAAATCGTTAAAAAAAACTGAAAGGTTTGCTAAACATCAAAATCTATTTTGAATCGTAGAATATGATTAAGAACGAGTTTATGTGCCACAAAATTTGTGGTTAACAATTTCTTAGCTCTCGGATGCTCAAATTTCAAAACAAAGTAAAGTAATATAATACGAAAATCTACGGAAATTCGCTCTTACTATCATGCTGCACGATTGAACTTCTTTTGTTTATGAGTCACGTTGAGTGTGTATTTGGGAAGCCCCCTCAGTCCCCCTGCGATACAATTAGGAGCCTGTATGGAGGGCCTGTACAATTACAAAGTATGGAGGGGCTCTGATCAGGTGAGGAACCGCTGAGGCTAATTTCTTTCCTAATCGACTTAGGTGCTGAAATTTAGATGGATCTTCCTCGAGGCACCTCGAAAACATTTACGAGTTATTAGGAGGTGTTCTGATCAGCTGAGGGACCGTTCAGGCTAATTTCTTCAGTTTTCGCCTACGGCCAAGGTGACCTTCGCCAACTAGATACCAAAAGGAGTTTTCATACAAAATTTCAAGACTAGCACTTCGGAAAGTATTCCTTTTTTTTTGTCACGCAGGTATTAGAATGAACCTCAGCCCTAAAGACACGTCCATGTCAAAAGAATGAGAGATTGAATACACTGTACTAGAAGACGGCGATGCGACTATTGGTTTGGACTGAATTGGATGATATCTTGCATTTTGCAGATCGGCATCTTTTGTACGTGGAGAGGCTTTTTAGGGAGCCATATTTTTGGTGGTCCAGGAGGAAAAGGTTGGAATATGTAGGCTGCTCACAATTCTGGGGTCATTCATTTCATTCGACTCTTGTTGTCCGATGCTCCCTGTAAAATTTCAATTTCCTAAATTGAACAGGAGAGAATCTAATTCACTCAGTTGATTGGGAAAGTGCCCTTCAGTGGGTTCGTCTGTTGATGTTCCAGAGAGATTTCCTACCAAAATTCAAGTTTCTAGGATGAATAGGGGATCATTTAGCAGGCATAGCTGATCAGGATGGAACTCGTATTTTTGTTCATCTCTTAAAGTCCTAGAGAGGCTTCCTTTCAAATTTCACATTCCTAGGGTGAAAAGGATTAGAAAGGAACCCCGGAGTCTTTTCGTACCTTGATCTCCCAGAGAGTTTCGCTGATTTAAACTTCCGAGGGTTAAGGAGATAATTTAATATTTACCCCGTCCCTTACAACCCTCTACCTCTTGGTCGTACCGGCTCCAAAATCCCAAAAGGCGCTTTGACAGGTGGAATGTAGAATATTGTTAGGAACTGGCTCCTGACTCATACTTCGTGATATACATAAATATTTCTAGTCAATAAAAACACTCAACGTGACATTAGCAAAAGCCAAACTGAATTGTTTTATTAGCAACGCGTTTTTAAGCCAAACAAAATAACACAACAGGGGTTTAGAAAATCCATGGGAACTCTGAAACAGGAAACACCCAACACTACTCCCTTTCTTCTTTGAATCTCCGTAAGTGGTCCGAGTGCACAACCCTCACCTTCTTGTTGGGCGTCCGGATGCGAAACGTGACGTCAGATAGCTGGGCCACGACCTGACATGGCCCCTACCAGGGAGACTGCAGCTTCGGACATATCCCTTTTCGCCGCTGCGGCCACCAATACCATACCAGATCGCCTGGCTTGAACAATGGGGCTTTCGCCCTTACATCGTACCTCCTCTTGCATTCTGCAGCTGCCCCAATCAGTCGATCTCTAGCGAGGTGGTGTGTCCGTTCCAGAGTTTCCTGGAGCTCCTGCGCGTAGGACCCCGGCCGCCACGATTGCCCAGGCTCTTGGCCCGCTAGCAAGGTCAGAGGAAGCTCCAATCGACGGCCCAATGTGAGTTCCGCCGGTGAAAATCCTGTTGTCTTGTGCTCGGTGGCCCGATATGCTAACAGTGCAACTGGTAGGTGCCTGTCCCAGGCCGTCTGGTCCTCGTCTGCCATTTTGGATAGCGTCTCTATCAAGGTGCGGTTAAATCGCTCCACTGCGCCGTTCCCCTGTGGACTCAACGGACAGGTCCTCGTCTTATGCACTCCCAACAGTTCTAACACCTCCTTGAACACCGTTGACTCGAAGTTGGTGCCCTGATCCGAATGGATTTCCCGAGGCACACCAAACCTGGAGACAACGTGGGCCACGAGGTCTTCTGCTACAGTCCTTGCTGTCTGGTCTGGCACGGCCCATGCCTCTGGCCATGTAGTGAAATGGTCTACCACCACCACGATGAATTTATTTCCCCGCGAGGTTTCAGGTAGGGGCCCCACAACATCAATAGCTAGCCGCTCAAACGGGCTCCCCGTTACATAAGCCTGTCTCGGTGCCCGCTCCGTTGCCTGACTCCATCGGCTGCAGACTTCACAACTCTGACAGAAGCGTTCGACGGCGCCCTGCAAACCTGGCCAGTAAAATTGAGCGCGAATCACCGTCAATGTGCGCCGCCTTCCAAAATGTCCCACGTTGTGAGCAGCTGTCAACACCTCTTTTCTTTCCTGCAAAGGCACTACAATTTGCTCACAGACCTTTGTCCCGGTGTCATTCTCCCACCTCCGGACAAGAATGCCGTCTGTTATGCGCAGCCTCTTGAACGCGGCCCATAGAGCCTTAGTATCCCCATCCAACGAAACTACATCTTCCCACGGTGGCCTCTGTCCAGTTGTAACCCATAACATCACCTTGCTAGTGACCGAGTCCGCCTGTTGTGCTGTCCTCCAGTGATGCTCTGTTGTCTCCACCTTTACCCTGCATACCTCAGCCAAGGCAGCTGCTTTCTGCTCGACCCTGAGGCAGTATTTGCACCCTGTCTCTGAGAGACATACCATCAGCGTTCAAGTGCTCCTTCCCCAGCCGGTGTTGGACACGAAAGTGGTACCGCGACAATACCTCGTTCCATCGTGCCAGCTGTCCATCAATGTTTTTGAACGTTCTCAGCCACTGCAAGGATGCATGATCTGTTCGCACCAGGAATTCCTGTTCGCCTTGCAAGCCATATGACTGGAAGTGTTCCAGTGCCAACACCAAACTTCGCAATTCTTTCCAGGTCACACAGTAATTTCGCTCAGCTCTGGATAAGCACTTGATGAAATATGCGATGACCTTTTCGGCTCCACCTTGCAACTGAGAGAGCACAGCCCCCACGGCCTTGTCACTAGCATCTGTATCCAGTATGAACATGTCTCCTCGTGTTGGGTGGCCAAGTACTGGTGGCGAAGTCAACGCTACTTTCATGTCATCAAAAGCTTTCTGACAGTCCATCGTCCACTCGAACCCATTGGTGCTATCCTGGAGTGCATACAATGGGACCATTCTTGCAGCAAACTCCCGGATAAAGCTGCGATAGTACGAGCACAACCCAACAAACGTTCGCACCTCCTTTACACTTGTCGGTACAGGCCATTTGGCCACTCGCTCAATTTTCCTTGGGTCTGCGGCTATCCCTTCCCCTGAAATCACCACTCCTAGGTAGTCTACCTGCTTGGCAAACAGCCGACACTTCTTCGGGTTGAGTTTCACGCCAGCATCTTTCATTGTTGTAAACACAGTCCTTAGCCAGGCCAAGTGATCTTCAACTTCAGCTGTATCCACCAGCACATCGTCCAAGTAGACCTTGACACGCCCTTTTCGCAGCTCTTCCCTCAACACCGCCTGCATAGCCCGCTGGAAGGTCGCTGGAGCATTAGTGAGGCCAAAAGGCATGACCAGGAAGTGCCATAACCCCCGAGGGGTACAGAAAGCTGTCTTTTCGATGTCAGAAGGATCCATGGGGATCTGCCAGTACCCACTCTGCAGATCAAGTGATGTGAACCATTTGCTGCCAGCAAATAGACTTATCAACTCATCGATTTTGGGTAAAGGAAATGCATCTTTTCTGGTCACGGAATTCAACTGCCTGTAGTCCACGCAAAACCTTGTCGACCCATCCTTCTTTGGCACAAGCACTATAGGGCTTGCCCAAGGACTGTTTGACGCTTCCACCACACCAGCCTCTTCCATGTCCCTTATGAGCTGATCAACCTCATCCAACCGATGAGGGGGCACCCGCCTGGGAGCCTGTCGGATTGGGGCGTGCCCTTCTACATTCACTGCATGAGTGTGACCCCGAATCCGCCCAAGTACTTTTCCCCCTCTGGCAAACAAATCTGCGAAGTCCGTGAGAAGCCGTTGTACCTCTAGGGCCTGTGCTGGCGACAAAGCTTTCACTGCCTCCTCGTACAACGCACTTACATGAGACGGAACATCCCCATCCATAACATCCTGGGGTCCCTCGTCCCCCAACGGCCAAAGTTCTTGGATGCTGTCGTGCAGGCCCTCGCTCGACCCGTCGCCACACTCCTCTGCCAGTAGCCCTCCATAGGCTATGGTGCTGAAACGCTGACCTCCAACTTCAATGACATGTTCCGCTGCCTTGATGATACAATTGTGGCCAACCAAAAAATCCACCCCTAACACACAGTCTTCACCAATTTCAGCTACCAGAACGGTCTGCGTCCTAGGAATGCTATCCCCGAGATCAAATGCCACAGTGGCCTGCCCATCCACTGGGACGATATCTCCCGATATTGCCCGAATCGAAATGCTGCTTCCACCTCCAATGTCTAGCTTCGCTCTCCGAGCCACAGTCCTACTCAGAATCGTTCTTGTCGCCCCTGTGTCTACAACCATTGTACACGGCACGCCATCCACCTTACCCAGCAAGACAGGAGAGGACTCTGTGCTTCGATAACACACAAAGACAGTTTCATCTTTCTCCTGCTTTCTTAAGGTGCCAGATGTCGATGTGTCAGGCCGGGCACCCCTCAACCTGACAGACTGTCGTTTCCCGGATGGGATGGGTACTGCTGGGGCGGGCCGGAACGAGATGGGTACTGTTGCGGCGGGGCGGGGACCAAAGCATTAGAAACCTCAGCTACAGGCTGGCGACACCCACATTGCTGCACAGGGTGTTGGCTGAATCGGAATGGACAGAACCTGGCAATATGACCAATGTTTCCACAGCTGTGACAGGATATGTTGGAAAACCTAATACCCTGACGACCAGTGCCTACTGGCCTAGCGCTAAACCGGTTTGACAACGGTTGTGGACCTGGAGGTCGAAAAGTGGGCTGAGCCGGCCGTGCCTGGCGAACATCAGCTACACCTGGTTCCTTGGTAGCCTGCTTATTGTCTGCACATACCACTTCCTCAACCTCTGCCACTCACGCAGGGGTAGTTTCCTTTACCGTGGCTAATATGGACTCAAATTTGAGTGCTACTTCAAGAGCTTCCGACATATCTTTAGGGCTAACCGTTAGAACTTTTTCTTTCAACCTAGCGTCTCGCAGACCCCTCACAAACAGATGGGTTATCATCAGGTCCGTACCTACAGAGGTTTCAGGGAGCGCCCTACGAGCTAAGGTCTTGATGGACTGATGAAAGGTTGTAATTTGCTCACCCTGCTGCTGGTGTCTATTCATCAACAACGTCATATTCTTCTCAGCTTGACCCAGCTGCCCAAACCTCCGTTCTAACGCCGATACCAATTGGGGGTAACTACATCCAGAACCCACTTCAGGTAACACCTCCCGAGCATCCCCAGCGAGCACTGCCGACAGCTCACTGGACATTTCACAATCACTCCACCCATTATGCCTCGCTATGCCCTCAAACTGAACGAGGTATGCCTCCCATGACTCTGAGCCGTCATATTTCATGGCTTTCCGTCGTCCAGACTGGGTGTTGACTACTGCAGCAGGTGCCTGAATAGGTGCTATAGGTGCAGAACTTACCCCAGTCTCCGGTAGTGTATCCGCTGGAAAAAACAGACCTGACAGGGTAGACGCAATCATATTCGCTTGCTCCTGCAAGGCCTCCATGAAGGAAGCGTGCTGTGCGGCGAGAAGCTGTTGCAGGTCTTGTGCGCTGGCCGGCGGATTCGGTGCAGGATTCGGCGCGGGACCCCCGTCCGGAATCGGATTTGGCGCGGGACCCCCGTCCAGGATCGGATTTGGCGTGGGACCCCCGTCCGGGATCGTATTTGACGTGGGATTCTCAAGTCCGAGCAGACCAGGTGCCGGAGCAAGCACATTACGTCGATTACAAAGCACCATCCCACCGCTGCCACCATTGTTAGGAACTGGCTCCTGACTCATACTTCGTGATATACACAAATATTTCTAGTGAATAAAAACACTCAACGTGACATTAGCAAAAGCCAAACTGAATTGTTTTATTAGCAACGCGTTTTTAAGCCAAACAAAATAACACAACAGGGGTTTAGAAAATCCATGGGAACTCTGAAACAGGAAACACCCAACAATATGTTTCAAATTTCACCAAAATTGGCTTATTAGAACTAGTGGGCAACAAATCTGGTGGGACGTGAGAAAAAAAAGAAGAAAGTCCGAAAACATTCATCATGTCGCCTCATTTTAACTTATAATAGAATCGATCTACCGTTACATATTCGACATCAGGTGACTCAGGGGGAAGGCTGAGCATTTATTTAATTAATGGAGGGAGAAAGGTGGACGTTTATTGAGCTGGTGCACGGAGAGTGAGAAGTTATAAAGCGGACATTGGTTATTTCCTGGGTCCGGAGCGATTTTAGGTCTGAGCTTCTAACCTCGAAGCGGCGATGGTTTTGAGATAGTGGCTGACATGTGAGGTAGTAGGGAAGATGGCTGTGAAGACCTTAACTGAATATTTTAAAAGACATCGACGAAAAGTATCACTTTACCGAACAACCTAAGAGTACAAGGATAGTAAACGTACTTTATATGGGAAAGTTTTTTCCAATACTCTTTGAATACTTATGAGTCTAGACTCAACCTGAACATATTTATATATTGAAATTTAAGAAATTTATGTGCGGCAAGAGAAATGAGTTGAATTCAACTAAACAAATTTGTATCGTTGAACAAAGAAAAAAAGTTCATGTTGCAGAGAATACGTATAGACAGATGAATATGAACATTTGTAAGCCAGAAATAGTTATTTGCCTTTGTAAATTTGTGGTGAGAAAAAGTGTAGCTCCTTGCACCACACGTTGAAGCTCTCCAAATAGAGGTCACTTTGAAATACAGCTTTGATCTGACCTAGGCTGACTGGATCTACAATTATTGTATGAAGAGTAGAGTAAAACGGTATACGAGGGGTCCTGTTTAGATTGAGGGAGCAAATTGATTCTATCCATCGTTCGTGGCACAGTGAGCATGTTCAGATTAGTGAAGGTAAGCTAGCTAGGTAGGTAGCTAGTGAAGGGTGGGGGTGGGCTTTGTTGGTGGTGTCCTTCTTTAAGCAGTTCTCCAACATCTGAGAAGGTTGACTCATATAATACATGTACTCGCTTATTTTGGATGATAATAACTTGCCTACTTGAACGTGCAAACTCAGAGTACGATGCAGCAGGTACGTGGAATTATAGG
Organism: Adelphocoris suturalis; assembly: GCA_030762985.1. NCBI lineage: Eukaryota > Metazoa > Arthropoda > Insecta > Hemiptera > Miridae > Adelphocoris > Adelphocoris suturalis. The sequence continues at coordinate 11,222,955 of CM061041.1, read as the reverse complement.
GCAGACCGAGTAAGGATCTAATTGCTAGGGATAAATCTGCAGTCCTAGGGATAAATTGAATCATTCAAATCTCTGTAACTTAACATTCTAGTCGAATACACTCCAATGCCAATGTATTAGCGTAGGGCACACTGCAAAAGCCCTGTGGGGTTTTTGACATAGATATGTCTTTGCTCGGGGGGTCAACCAAAAATTTTCGTCACGCAAAAGTTGATGTCACGATTTTCTAAACTGATGATTTTCACGTTAAACCCAGCCGTTGCTAGGGGAATGGAACTTCTGCAGTTTTCATACCACAGAAATCGTCCGCCACTCGTTGGAAAGCGCTTGATTTATGTGATAAATGTTCACATCTCAAGCTACCAATTTCCCCCTCCTTACGTACCGCTACATTCCTAAACTAAGTTGATTGGACTATAAACAATTTTGGTTTAACGGAAACTAAATAACGTCTGTATTGGAGAAATAACTTTAATAGTATTTATAGTATGCTTTTTGTGCCTCCAAGAATAATTAAATAAATTCTTTATCCTAAATTTCGTCGCCTACAGTCCAAAGTTAAATGATTTGCTTACAATTCTCGTGGACAACCGTTATGAAATCTCCAATCGAAGACATATCCATGTAACATGGTATCTGCTTGTAAAACAGATAGTGGTCTATAGAATACATACACTGCGCATGAATTAGCAGATGGCTTGCATGACACGGGACAGCAAGGAGTAAGCTCGGAGCACGAAGAAACAGAAAGTGTTTGGGGTGAATCAATCAGGATTAAGTGAAAACAAGGTAGGTAGGAGGTGCTGGTAGGGATATCATCGTGGACTTGCCAGCGAATAGCAAAGTTGCCACAGAGCAGCTTCCAAACCATTCGTGGCTGACAGAGAAGTGAACAACTTCTTCATCATAATTAGCAGCTTTTTATATCGAAAACTACACCCAAGAATTATTTTAAAATGCACATAATTTCAAAATGGAGACCTTTGATCTGTATTATCGATTACCACTAATTCATAGACTGATGGTGGCAACTGTCAAATGTCCCTCAGCCCAAATAGATCCGTGTCAAAATCGTATTGACCCTGATTAGGTATGCAGTTTGCATGGCACCGGCTCCATTGCCCAACTGACTGATACACTCGACATTTTAGCACCCTAGTTATAACTATCATTATAGGGAGGGATAATAACATAGTCAGAGAAAGTCGATGACCTTCTCAATCCGTCCCATTCTCACCAAGGTCTTGAGCGCAGTTTTCTCCGTCTTACCCCTCGGTGTTTTGATGCATAAATTTCACGAAGCCAGAAAACAGTGTAAACGTATAATGTGTGCCGAGGGTCAAATCAATAGTTGGCGTTTTGAATATAAAATAAACCTCTTAACGTGATCTTGAACAATCAAAAGACCAGGACGGTTCCTTAGCACGACAACTTTCGTGGAAACCCTGTGGCGCCCCAATGAACGGGAAACTCCACTTTAACCCCGGACGGAGGAGGGCTGTAACCTTGCGAATAATTTTTTCTTGCCTCTGAAACTCCATCATTTCCCTCCAATCCCGCTCGGTTATTGTTTTCGACATGTGACTCAGCCGCGCAGTTGCGCCTGTTGATGTTTATTCAACTCGACCACGCTTGTCATTGTAGGTTACAAAGATTGTTGAGGTTGTTCATGAATAGGAATATAGCGACGTACGTGGATAGTCAAAGTTTTGACATTTTATGTCTTTACTTTGGCACATAAATGAAAAAGCGTCACGCGGGGAGCGTCACGCGGGGAGCGTCACGCGGAGAGCGTTACGCGGAGATTCCCTAATGATCCCACGATTCTGAGTTTTGGTATGTAGCCCCTTGAGGGACTTCTGAACACAACTGACCGATCCCAGATCAGCTGAGTGGCTCTAGAATCCACTTTTTTCCCTAATGATCCCACGATTCTAAGATTTGGTATGTGGGCCCTTGAGGGACTTCTGAACACAACTGACGGATCCCAGATCAGCTGAGTGGCTCTAGAATCCAGTTTTTCCCCTAATGATCCCACGATTCTGAGATTTGGTATGTGGGCCCTTGAGGGACTTCTGAACACAACTGACGGATCCCAGATCAGCTGAGTGGCTCTAGAATCCAGTTTTTTCCCTAATGATCCCACGATTCTGAGTTTTGGTATGTAGCCCCTTGAGGGACTTCTGAACACAACTGACCGATCCCAGATCAGCTGAGTGGCTCTAGAATCCAGTTTTTCCCCTAATGATCCCACGATTCTGAGATTTGGTATGTGGGCCCTTGAGGGACTTCTGAACACAACTGACAGATCCCAGATCAGCTGAGTGGCTCTAGAATCCAGTTTTTTCCCTAATGATCCCACGATTCTGAGATTTGGTATGTGGGCCCTTGAGGGACTTCTGAACACAACTGACGGATCCCAGATCAGCTGAGTGGCTCTAGAATCCAGTTTTTTCCCTAATGATCCCACGATTCTGAGATTTGGTATGTGGGCCCTTGAGGGACTTCTGAACACAACTGACCGATCCCAGATCAGCTGAGTGGCTCTAGAATCCAGTTTTTCCCCTAATGATCCCACGATTCTGAGATTTGGTATGTGGGCCCTTGAGGGACTTCTGAACACAACTGACAGATCCCAGATAAGCTGAGTGGCTCTAGAATCCAGTTTTTCCCCCCTAATGATCCCACGATTCTGAGATTTGGTATGTGGGCCCTTGAGGGACTTCTGAACACAACTGACCGATCCCAGATCAGCTGAGTGGCTCTAGAATCCAGTTTTTCCCCTAATGATCCCAGGATTCTGAGATTTGGTATGTGGGCCCTTGAGGGACTTCTGAACACAACTGACAGATCCCAGATAAGCTGAGTGGCTCTAGAATCCAGTTTTTCCCCTAATGATCCCACGATTCTGAGATTTGGTATGTGGGCCCTTGAGGGACTTCTGAACACAACTGACGGATCCCAGATCAGCTGAGTGGCTCTAGAATCCAGTTTTTTCCCTAATGATCCCACGATTCTGAGTTTTGGTATGTAGCCCCTTGAGGGACTTCTGAACACAACTGACCGATCCCAGATCAGCTGAGTGGCTCTAGAATCCAGTTTTTTCCCTAATGATCCCACGATTCTGAGATTTGGAATGTGGGCCCTTGAGGGACTTCTGAACACAACTGACGGATCCCAGATCAGCTGAGTGGCTCTAGAATACAATACGGGGTTTTATAGGAAGGGGAAAGGGGGCGCAAAGACATGAAATGTCTCTCGTGGTTGCGTACTTGTACGAAAGCTGTATCCACCGTATGAGTTTTTCTGATGATTTCCGCTTACAACCGAGTCGTTGCTAGGGAAATGGTACTTCGTCGTTTTTCATCCCACAAAATTCGTTGACCATTCGTTCGAAAGCTCTCGATTTTTTCCTGTGCTATCACCATTTTTCTACAAAGTTGCTTCATCTTGATAGCTTCCTGCTTGCAGCTTGTGGCTTACCTATTGGTTTCTTATTTTCAATAATGAATCTTCGTATATGAGTCAGGGACGAAAACAAAAATATCCTCCCCCACCCCTCCACTCAACGACTCCTCGAAAAATTGACGCTGTAGATTACTTCATAGAAAGCCTCTCCTCAGAAGGTCTCTTTTGATTGTCAGATGTGGCGGGGTAGACCAGCGAGCCGTCATGCCTCACGGACCCGGGCTGGACGGGATATCGATGACAAATCCAGTGTGAAGGAATTCTGTTCACCGTTGCAACAATATCTTTGGATTAGAGCCCCATGCAGGATCTCACTATCCGCCATTCTCACTTAAAGTTGTATAGGTGGACAAATTGATAGCTGTGCCGGTCACTTGGAGAGTCATCCAAGACCCTCCACATGCTGTCAACTTGGAGGCGGGCTATTAAAGTACCTAGTAATACCTACATTGAGCAGCTCAAGCCTGGCTTTTGCTTCGTCAGCAAAGAGGCCCACGTTCATATGTCAGCTTCATGGTTTAATATAGAAAAGAACTAGTTTTGATAAGTCACCAAGCGCGTCAACAAAACTTCCTAAGAAGGTAAAGACAAAATACTGGAAGAAGGCGCTAAAGTTTGAAATCTGGACATTTCTAATGAGCAGCCAACGATTTTTGGTTCATTATTTTAATAATAATTCTTTGTAATCGACCAAGGGGTAACAATAATAATAATTTTATAATAGATTTATTATAAAAATGTATTTATAATTACATATTTATCAATAGTATTTATGTATTTGTACGGCTCATCTAGTTGTAGTTTAGTTTTTATTACAGGGCATTGTTATCCGCTGTAGGGGTTTCAAAGTGGTCATCGCTGTATCCCTTGAGGCAGAGTGCGACGATGCCTCGCTTTGCGGGTTATTATTATTATTTATCCCCCTCCGATCTGCCAGTGGAGTCCGTGATGGCAATCCGTTTAGTGACGGCCTGTCAGCATGGCTCCCCTTAGAATCGTGCCCGTTGCAGTTGCCCTTTGACACCTTTTTTGATTGCCGCTAATGACCCAGAGAGAGACGCACCTTAAATTCTTGAAGAAAAAAAAAAAAAAATAAATAAATAAAATAAAATAAAATAAAATAATAAAATCAAAATAAATTAATAAATAAAAATAAAATAACATAATAATGATAAATAAAATAAAATAATCGTCCAACAAGCTGTGGTTCTGTTGGTCCTAAAAGCTTGGCATCAATATCGATCAACTCCAAAGAGTATGATTTAAGGCATGATACATTAAAAAATTCGGTATCTCGAAAACTTTCAAGGTCACAGTTATGTATTTTCAGGATTCTTCCATTCTTGGATTTAAAAAAAATGAGAAATTCCAACACACGAAAGTTGCCCATTAATTTCGCATTTGGAGGTACAAGGTGAAAAGGTTTACTACAGCGGATATAAAAAAACTTCTTCCTCTCTTCCAGTCGTTGCCCCCCCAATATTCTCGTTTTTTCTTTCTTTTTCTTTTTGTATAGGTACTTGAATCTGCGAATATCTGGTGGACTGAGGCGAACATCACGAAAGCCCCGGGGGACGCGAACATAACACATTTTCACACTCGAATGGCCATTAGGGTTAAGTGGCCAGGGAGAACTTGTTTGTTGAAAAACCTCACAAGCTCTATGTTGTGAGCTCGTGGACCCGCCCACGCTCTTTCCCCGGCTGACCACCACCAGCTACCGGTTTTGTAATGTTTGCAAGGGACCACGAACGTTAAATGGCAACAAAGAAACCAAAATTTTCTTATACGAGTCGAGAACGACTCGGAGAGCTGATATTTCTTGGCTTTAACCTTCGAATAGGTCTTTGAGCGTGCGAACCAAACTGGTATAAGTATATCGTCATTGTCTTCAATGGTTCCTATACACCTACGTATGAGTCGAATAAGTACATCTATTGCCAGGCTTGACAAGAGTGTCACGAATCTATTGCCACGAATCTATTGCCAGGCTTGACAAGAGTGTCAAGAGTGTTTACCAACAAGAGTGTTGTGATTTGGCTAAGTGAATATAACTTGAACTTGGAACTTTAATTTTTGCGTGAATTTAACTTGAGTCATAAATGCCCTATCGGCTTTGGACACGGAAGGAAGATGAAGGAACGGAATTTACCCTGGTACGAGAGTCTCGTTAAGTAAATTTAGGAGTTTGGTTGGCTAACGGCACGAGCGGTCCGAAACACGTTACAAAATGTAATCAAGTACCGTTTCAGTTTACTATGGTCAATCATAGAATCATCATCAGTTACGTTTCTTCGGTTCACATGGAAATCGCTAAATAGTGATATATTTAATGCATGTATCTATAAAAATTTTTATTAATCATGTACCAGCCATAAACTAAGTAATTTGTGAAATTCTAGTCAGATTTCAGTACTTTTGACGTATGATTTGACGAAACTTATTTTAGTAATTTTATGCTACCTATAACTATATGATTTCAGTCAGAATTAATAATTTAATAATTCAATGCTTATTAAATTAATTTTGTAATAGTACATATATCCGTATTTACTACGTATGTGACGAAGTTCTAGTCACAAATAATAATGTAGAAGTTCAAGACTTAGTTCGATAATTTTATACGAGTATATCTATATCTATATAGAGCTATATCTATATCTGTATCTACCTATGTGACGAAGTTCTAGTCAGAACTAAAATGATCTATAATTACTACAGAACGGTGCTGCTCGTACATCTATGACTGCACTCTATGGGACAGCTCATACATCCAGGGCTACACTGTCTGGGACTGCTCACGTACACTGTTTCGAGCGTGGGACCACTTGTGCCAGCACTCGGTTAGTCCAACCCGGTACTGAAACCATTGGTTGAATATGGGGTACAAACTGTAAGTGATACCATCGGTTTAATAGAAGGTACCACCTGGTAGTGAAACCGTCAGTTGAAAGGAAAGGAAAGTGTCATCATAGTATTGGGATTCCGTTGAGCATGGGATTTAAGCCCGGTAGTTAAAATATCGTCAAAGAAAAGAGCTGAAACGTTGTAAGCTGAGGTTTATGGAAAGTAATTGAGTAGGCTTTTCTGGGATAACAGGTGGTGTTCACGTGACCCCCCCCCCCCCCCCCCCCCCCCCTTGGGACTACTTCGAGAGACGATCTCCGTTATTGATGGTTCATCTGATGAATCTACGCATTTTGAAATAGCGGAGATCCATGATGTTCTGTTATATATTTACAGATATAAATGTAAAACATTTATTCTCCTTTAAAATTATGGATAATTGTCTACAGTTTTTGTCATTTTTACGAAGAGTTGCATTTGAGCACATTAGTCTGAAACATTTCGGCACACATTTGTATGTAAACGTTCTAGTTTTCATATAAAAGAAATTGTTCAAGTAGTATTATGCTATAAAATATCAATTCAAAGATTTTTGGCCATATTCGCCTCTTTTTTGAAAATTATTATCATTATTAATATATTTTTTAGTTCGAGCAGTTTTGTGTGCTGAAAACGTTTTATTGTTCAATATCATCCTTCGTATTGGAATTTATTATTTTCAATAATGAACTCATGTTGTCAACCAAGAAAAATAATATCTCAACGACCATCAAAAATTGTTTTTTACGTTTCAAATACCTACCTAGGTAAATTCTAACGATCGAATTAAATTGTCAAATGCGGAGCGTTTCTCCCAAACTGCTGGATTTTTGAAACTTAGGTCCAAAACCACACATAAATGGGCTCTGGTTGGTCCTAAAGCTTCGGCGTCACTTTACCTACTATAAATTCTGTCACCTTTGGATGGATTCGTGAAGAATAGTTAGGTTTATTTACTATTTATTTATTTTACCTCATTAATTTTTGGATGGTAGGCCAGCTCTATAATTTTTAGAAGACAGGAAGACTAGTAAAATTGTGGTGGTTTATTACAATTAACTGGTGTCTTCTCAGTAGGCGTCTACGCGTATGCAGTTAAATTTAGATAATGTGTAATACATTTCGATTCGAGATTATAGTGTTCACAATTTCATGAGTGTTCTACGTAGAGGTCCAATAAAAAAAAAAAAAATAAAAAAAAAAAAAAAAAACGGACGGTAGACCTACGGTTCTACAGCCAGATTATTTAATAATGATTAATTTTACACATTATTAGTTCATTATGGTTACTTAGCAATATTAGTTTATAACTGAGCGTAATAAATCAGCTTTCCTTGACGCTACAGAGTCTTAAGGATTATGAGCTGCCGTGATAAAATGAGAGCATTCCAAAAAGTGGCTAACGATTTTCCTGCTATGAAAACTAAGGAAGTTACACTCCCCTAGTAACGCATAGGTTGTACGTGAAAATCAATAGAAAACCCCACCGTGACGTGACGAAAACAAATGGAAACGTCCTGTTAATCATTGTTAAATGATACTAATAATAAACCTTAGAGTAATAATTTGAAGCGTTTTATAGTAGTTTGAATTAAAAAGTTGTTATCATGATTGTGAATCGCATGGCAACTTAGGATTGTAGGAGTAGGCTGAAACGAGTATTTTGCTAATTCGGCTCGATCTTATTCGGTTTTCTCGTTGTAACACTGTCTATAAAATATACTGTCTAAATAGGAATACATATTGACATTGATGGATCTGTGTATGATGGCTAGAAATCAGGAATCTTTGCGTAATAATTTGCAGCGTCTTTTGGCTGAAATTGAGTAAAGTCAATATTGCTCGCAGTCGTCGAGAACGTTGAAACAGTGGCCCCCTGAGCTTATGCTTGACCCGCATAACTCATCTGTCTTGAAGAAGAGGAATAACCCAGCGCGCCGTGGAGAAAAATATTAACAAATTTGAGGACAGTCCATTGATCTGTTTTTAATTGGTCTGTGGTTCTTGGACTGCATGATACTCTAAACGGGAATTACTTAGCTTACCATCTGCAAAACAGACTCAGTGTAAATGGATATATGACTCCAAAACCTTCTTCGGGTTTGAAACAAAGGTGTATTTATATAGAGTATTTTTATTTCACGTTCCTCAATTTATGAAACACACGATATGGAAGGTAGGTATTGTACATGATCATCGAAGAATAGCTTCATAGACGAAAGAATTCACCAAAGAAAAATAAATTATCAAAGAACACCCCCATTTACAATTTTAGCTTCATAGGTTGAAAAGCAAAGAAATTCTATATCAAGCTTTGGAGATCCCAAGGAAACGGCAGCACAAGCCTTCTCGTGTATGTCTTTGTGATGTCTAATTTTTATGTCGTTGTTCCGTCTCATTTTTGTTCTTGTTTTGTGTCGTGGTTAGATGCCACATTTCGCCAATAAGGTCTCCGTAAAAACGTATTCTATATTAAAAACCTAGGTCGTACCATAAAACACCTATGCCTTTCTAGATCGTGTAGGCAACAATGTAATTTCATTAGATTGTTGAAGTTAACAGTAGGATTCTTGCTATTTTCATTTTGGTACCCTAATATTGATGTTATTTTTATGAGCCTATAAAGAGACGAAATATAGATAACGTATAACATTCCATATGGTCTCATCTTATTCTTTGGTCTGAAATCTATAAACTACATACAAACTATAAACCAGAAAGATAAATTTCAGGTACGTTGTTGATTTTCATTCCTGTCAAGTCTCTAGAAAATATTGCAAAAGAAATATTTATTGTTGTGGCAGTCATGTTTTGTTCGAGAAAATCACTGACAACAATTATTGTTGAATACTCTAGCAGTAATTGATATAAACTCATTCAACCCCCAGTTTACTAATGATCTCTGATTGTAACATTTAATCCCTGATCGGAGTATAAGGTAGAGGATTTTAATAAACCAACTTCAAATCTCGATACGACTGGTGCGTGTGCATCAGGTAGGTTATGCCTGTCATAATCATGACTTGTACCTATTGTATTAACTCGCATGTGTTAAAAATGCGCGGGTTTTCGATAAAAATAGCTCATACGATTGAGCTTACGACGCGTCGCCGTCGATTCAATATCCAATGAAGAGAATATTTTACTTAATTTTCGTGAAGTATTCTCTCTTTCCCTGTTTCCCTCCTCTGGGAAGCTTGGAACTGCAAAATTTTTGCTAAATCAGATCTGTTCTTCAGCCATTTTCACTTGATCCTGATCCCTTTAGCTTTTGGTGCTTTGATCCCAAACCCGATTTGGCAATAGGAGTTCCCCGTATAATCGTGCGCACAAGCTCAGTTCTGGAGTTTTCACAGGAAATCATTCCCGGCCTTCCGACAAGTATGGTACGAACAAAATAGTTTACAAACACCCGAAGTTGGAGACTGGTTGCCGCTGTGCCTCTCCTGGTATCTCAGCATAAACCAGTATTGTTAAGACAATGCTTATGTAAAAACGTTAATTTGGAGTACAGCTGTCACATGATGGATGATGTCCAGCTGTCACAATGTTGTCCAGCTGTACAAATGTACATTTAGCCTTTTTATTTGCATCCAAATGTCTGTATCGACACCTCCGTTCTCTGTTTGATGCTTCCCCAATATACTACATCATATCTTTGTATGAGCTCATCCACAACGGAAAGAGGCTGATTGCGTGCTTGCATCTCAATTCTTAGGTTTCGGTAGTACAATTTTTCTGCTACTCTTGGATTTCAGTGCACTGGTGGGGAAGTAGGTAGTCGTCATCACTATATAAACATCTTCTATTCTCTTTGCTATACCCCATTGTATCCCTTCTGCAGCTTCTAGGCGACCCCAATGACCTTCTTCAACAATGAATAAAACAGTAAAAACGACAGTTGTGTCACGGCACGGTTGGTAGAAATCTGGCTTCTTAGCTTGGATTGATGGCTCCACACACATGTGGTATGTGAAGTTTGCATGGCTGTAATCCATGGAACATCGACTTCAACCAAGACGTCAAGTGCTGGTGCACCTATGTTACCTTAATATTGAATGAAAAAAAGACACAAATTCTTGAATTTGAGACTCTTCTGGGCCTGTTAATTGACAACCATTTATTCTGGGTGAGTTGTCATCTTCAATTTTCATGCTTAGGAGATCAGCGAATGAGGTGTCCAGCGACATCAGTGTACTATGGGTGCTTCCACAGTCTCTTATTATATTGTGTGGGGAAATTCATCATACTCATTGTCCAAATTAGACTCCAAAAGAAAGCCATCAGAATCCTAAATCGAATTAACTGGCACGGGAGTTGTTGAGGCCATTCATGGCTCTGCCAAGCCTTTACGTGTTCTTGTGTGTCGTGTATCTGCGCTAAAACTTGTACTCAGTTGTTTTTATGGTTATTCGACGAGAAACGCTGAGAAGTTGCACCTTCCCCAAGTAAGAGTGGAATCTTCCATGCAGTCTAATCCCCTTCAGGTTGGTGAGCGTTTTCTCAACAAGCTGCCAGGCAAATTACAGAACTCCCTTTACAGAACCCTGTAAGAAGATCCTGAAATCGACGCTCAAAAGTGCTGAACTATACGACATTGAGGACTTTTTCGTCATAACATTTCCCGATTTTAAATACCTTTTCCTAGTTCATTATTATTATCAAGTTTGACGATGGGACATATCTGCTTCTTATGACTGACTGTTAAGTTTATATTACCTGTAGCCATAGATGTGTGTATCAGACGCCGAGGATGTTTATAATAGTACTCGTGCTCGAATTTTAGGTAAACTGTGATATAATTTAAAGCACTGTTGTTAACTCTTAGATATTCAGTTTTCTGAACGTGTTTATTTATTGTTCATCATTGTTTGTTGATACAGAATGTATAGGTTTAACTTGTATGAATGCATTTTTAGTATGCATGTACTTTAATGAGTGTTTGGCCGCGTTTTTTTTTGCTTTTTGTGTTTCGTCTTGGGGCTCTCGGACGGCCGAGTGCGGTCTCACCTGGTGTTGCTTCAAATGGAGCGATTGATTTAATTGCGTCTAGGGGTGCTCAATCCTCACCCAGAAATGAGTGGGCACCATCGGGAGGCCACCGTGGTGGGTCGGGTTCGGGCTTTTTGAGTGGGTAGGCATCTTGAATAGCATTTTTTTTAAATCCATTTATTTTCATATTCATTTCATTTATTTCATTTATTTGGCAAATTCAAAAATATATTAAGAGGGATATATTAAGAGGTATTTGCAGTTTTTATTTTCTTTTTTGTGTCTACAGGGTTGAAATGTGTTTTTTATTTTCCTCCCCCAGAATGTAAGTTTCATTGACAATTGTACTGATCAGTCATGTGATTTGACAAATCAATTATTAAAATAATCACTCACAGCATGACTAACTAAGCCTGTATACCCTGACGAGACTAAAATCGGATCTCATGTATGTATATTCTACATGCAGAAGGTGCGTGTACGTTGAGCTGGTTATGCCTCCCATATTATGCGTGATCACGATAAATTATTCTCTCGCATGAGTTGAAATGGCCTGCTTTATTTTTTTAATTACGTCACCCAATCTAACTTGCGTCAGTTCAACGACCCTAATCGGCGGTTGAAAAAATTATTTTTTATTCGTCTCCGTGCAGATAGATATAAATGAAAAATAATAAGGGTAATGATTTATTGTGAGGGGGGGGGGGGGGGGGGGGACGTAGGCCGGTCAAGCAATGCAGGCTTGTGCTGTCGGCCAAGTTATACGAGGTGGATGCAAATGGCTACGGCGGTTTTATCAGGCCGTCGCGATCTCCATGCAACTCTGCCTCTACCTCTACTTCTACCGCCAGCCTTCATTATTTTGTCCTAATTATTCTGGAAACTTTAGATCTCAAAGAGAAGTAGAGATATCTGTGTTGTACGTATACCTAAAAAGATAGAATATTTACTTATTCGTGCGCAGCTACAATAATTGGTAATATCGTTTGCCGAACCAGCTTTCTTGTGTAGGGAGTGATTGATCCTATCAATTTTTGAAAAGTTGATTTTTTGAAAAAACAAAAAAACATACAATAATGACATGTCCGCAGACTTCGCTCTGTCATCCCCGTGGTTGTGAATCACCCAACTTTCTCATACCTACCCACAATATTTGGTCGTAAAATTATTGGCAACTCTAAATTTCGTAACTTGTCATTCTTTTGTAAACTCCAAAATGTATGTGGTATCCCGCGCGTTTCTGAAACCGATGATTACACAATTTGTTGTGCTGCAATTTGTTGTGAACTCTCTTGCTTTCGCCTCAATGAGGAATTTCAAATTATAACCTTTTTAGATTATTATTTCCAATAATAAACTTTTGTACCCAATAAAAAAAAAGGGCTAAAGGGTGATGAACGTAGAATATGTTTTTTGCCTTCATCACAAATTTTAGCACCGTAGGTAGAAAAGCAAAGAAATTGGCTTTGGAGAACACAAGGCGTTAGCACTGTTTTAGCGAATTTTATTTAAAAAAAAAATGGAGTTATTTTAATGGCTCCAAAATTTTAAAAATAAAAAATTTTGAATTTTTTCCTTCATTGAAATCCGTTTTGACGCTTTTTCATATATATATATATATATATATATATATATGTATATGTATATATAATATATATATATATATATATGTATATGTATCCGCTGGTGTATATATGTATATTATGGTGTATATTGCTTCATATGACCTCTATGTAAACAGCAAGGTATACTTTTTATTTCATTTTAATGGTTATTTATATATATGTATAATGCTATATTCTATGTGGCACCATTCTAGATGTATATCAAGTATATGTATATGTATATGTATATGTATATGTATATGTATGTGGCATATGTATATGTATATCCCTATGTATATGTATATGTATATATATATATATATGTATATGTATATGTATATGTATATGTATATGTATATGTATATGTATATGTATATGTATATGTATATGTATATGTATATGTATATGTATATGTATATGCGTGTGTCATTCCAGACGATAACTCTCCTTAAAATTGAGATAAAAATTCCGTTCAAGCGCCAAAAAAATCAAGCATTCCAATCGAAAGGATGAATTCGTCAGCCAGCACTTTTTGAGCACTTTAAACTGGTCAAATTCCAAAAAAAATATGCTGCAAAAACCACTGAAGACGGCTAAAAATGGCTAGCCATTGTTAAATTTACATTTTTTTGCAGAATTTTAGTCAAGAGTAGTTCATTGACGATGAACTGGAACATAAAAATTTATGCAGAGATTTATGTTGAAAAAGTTACTTAAATATCATTAATATTTCTCGAAAAATTACATTACAAAAACGTTCTAGTCATGCAGTATGACCATATGAGTGATTTATCGTAAATTATCGTATTATACTATGAAAATCATAATACAAAACATTGTTTTGAAAATCGAGGACTGAGTGAAAATAAATTGTTAATTACCAATTTTATAGCAAATATTAATCTGCTTTTCAAAAAGAGATTTTAGATTTTTAACTTTTTAGATTTATAAAGATTTTTAGCAGAGATGCTTACATAAGTAAAAACGTTTTGCCAGGAGACGAATGGGGAATTTGCATGGATATTTTTTATTTGCTCAATAGAAAGACCTGAGAAAGAGCTTTCCAAAAAACAGTTACATGATGGGTATCTGACGAGTATTAAGGCTCTTGAAATTCAGTCGCACGATGAGGTCATGGCCCCCTGCCCGCCTCTGGGGAACCCTCAGCCCTCATGCACTACTACGTCATGCGTGATCTTCCGACCCGTTTATTGGCCAAACTAACCGGTATTTTGAGCTGGAAATCGATACTTGGGGGTTTTCAAGTGCACTGAATCCGAAGCCAAAAGTGTGAAATTCCAACACATGAAACTTCTCCATTACTAACAGTTTGCTTACCTAAGCGATATTTTTACAATTTCTTCGATATTTACAGGTGTTTTTGATATTAACAGGGTTTTTTCCAGATATTTCAATGATACGAGCAATACAATAAACCAAAATGTATAGGTGAATGTATGGTAAACACCATACACCACCGGTTGGTGGTGTGGTGTGGTGTATGTATGGTAAATATTTATTTACCTTGTTGAATAAATATATTTATGTACCAGTGGTCTGCTCTGCACTCAAGGCTTATCTGATACTGAAATAATTGACTTTGTATAATGAATTGATGGGTTTTACGTTGATTTTAGCACTTTATTTCTAAAATGTCTTGCCCACTCTGGTACTGTAACCTATATTAGTCCTTCTATAATATGATCTACTTGTTTGTCTTGTCCGTCTGTCTTGTATGTTTGTTTGCGGTGCCCGTCATTTTATTGTGTGCCCTGACTATCATTCGTTATTCACCTATTAGCCCAGACGAACAGGATAGGTCTATCGGACAGGGCAAAGAGACGGAGTACAGAAATAGTTACGTTATATGTATGTACGTAGACTGTACTCATTTTCATAGAACCGTTTATTAAATTCAAAACTAGTTTATTAAATTTTAAAAATTGTTGATTCTATTTAGAATTGCTATAAAACCATTCTAATCAGCCTAAGTCCGTGAATTAACTCAATTTCGTTCTTTTTTATTAGGACGTTCCTCAGAAGCTAGGCCATACGGGCAAGGCAGAAGCCCCGAAGAATAATTAAGAAGAAGCCCATAAGAATATTTAAGAGGGAAGACCTATTGGAATTGATCCAGGGGGGTGGGGTACGACCCAAGCACTAGAAAAAAACAACCACATACAAATCCGTTTCAGACCATTCTAAGACCGAATCCGTGAAAAACCATGTGTTTGTGTGTGAGTGTGTGTGTGTGTGTGTGTGTGTGTGTGACAAATTTTGTCGACGCTGTCCAGGCCATAATTCTCAACCGATTTTCGAGATTCTTTCTTTGTTCGATCCCAATTTTAGTCTATTTTTGCAGCGAACCTCGGAAATTTTGAATTCCGTGATAGAAACGGGGGGAAAGGAGGGGGTAAAGCTGAAAAAGTTCCAGTCATGCAGTATGAGCGAATTTTCGAAAATTATCGTTAAATTAAATTAAAAAATTAAATAAATAATAAAAAAAAAAATAAATAAAAAACAATTAATTAATAACAATAATTAACAACAATAAACAACAACAACAACTAATAACAATAATTAATTTTAATTATTAATTAAATTATCGTTAATTATCGTTATGTTAAATTGTTTTGAAATTTGAACATTTTGAGTGCAAGGAAATTGTTAATTATTAGTTGTATGGCAAAAAACGTAATGTAAATAATAATCTGCTATTAAAAACCAAGTTTTAAATTTTTAGCTTTTTTTCTTTTTTGCATTTCAATAGCAAATATGCAAATGCTAATGAAATTTACGTACATTTGTCAGCATTATTTTGTACATACATTTTTGAATTTTCTGTTTTATAGTTAATAAACTTTGAGCAATAATCTGCAAAAAATATAATTTTTTACGATTTTTGCCGTTTTTAGCCATTTTAGCGAATTTTTGAAGAAAATTAAGCTATTGCTCTCGCCTCAAAATTTGTAGAATGTGAATTTTTGAAAAAATTGTATGCAGAAATCCGTTTCAGACTATTCTGAATCATATTCTGAAGTTTAACGCATTTTTTAATGTATGTATGTATGTATGTAGGTATATATAAATGTATGTGTCATTCCAGACGATAACTGTCCGTAGAATTGTGCTAGAAACTTCAAACAAATTTTAAAATGTTAAGGACACAAAACGAAAGTTCAAGTTCGTTGGCCAGCATGATTGGATTACATCTTCGGGTTGAAATTTTCAAAAATGTAGTCAAAAATTTCAAAATAGCCTGTTTTTTGCGATTTGTTGTGCGAAATAATTTTTTCAGCATACTAACATGTGGTATATTCGGAATCAGCCAAAAATTTGCTATAAGAATAGGTATGTATCAAGTTTTCAAAAATTTCAAAGTTGAAAAATCAGTCAAAAATCGAAATAATGCCGTTCGCTAGTTGGAAAAATCGGTAACATTTGCATGAAACATTGTCCAAATTCAGATTGAACTACTCTTATGGAAGTATGAGTACCTCCTAATTATTTTTAATAATTTGATTCCATGTTTGTCTATCAAAATCATAAACTAAAATTTCTCTACACGATCTATAGCGACTGAAATATCGAAGATTTCTTCAAAAATACGCTCATCGGGTCATGCTGCATGACTGGACTTTTTTAGTGATTTTTTCATTACATTTTTTGAAATTTTACCGATTTAAAGTGCTCAAAAAGTGCTGGCCAACGAACTCATCCTTTCGTTTGGAAAGCTTGATTTTTTTGCGAAAGAACTGAATTTTCATCTCAATCCTAAGGAGACTAATCGTCTGGATTACTATTATAGACAAACACATATATTATGAAAAAGTGTTAAAGTCTGGGATTCGTTTCAGAATGCCTCAAAACGGATTTCTATGAAGAAATGTTTCAAAATTTTTGATTTTAAAATTTTCCGAGTGATTGCAATAGCTTCATTTTCTTCGAAAATTCGCGACGAATTTCCAAAATTTGTTTCAACAGATTTTGTTGACGCCTCCCAGGCTACAATTCTCTACCAATTTTCGTGATTTTTATTCGGTTCGATTCCAATTTCTGTCTAGCTGTGCGAGATACCTTGGGAGTTCCGGATTTACTGCCGAGGTGGTGGGTGGAGGGGATAATTACCAATTATTTCAGGTTCTGCCCAAGCTACAAATCTCGACCGATTTTCGTGGTTCTTATTTCGTTTCATAAGGAATTCGATATAGTTTTGGAAAGTATGTCAGAGTTTTAAATTTCATCACGGGAGGGGGTGAATGGAGGAGGTAATACTGATAAATAGTGGTGTTTCAATAATTCTCCTCCAATTTTCGCGATTTTGTTTGTTCAACTATGAATTTGGTCTAGTTTTGGATCGCATATCAGGAATTTCAAATTTAATTATAAAAGGGGTGAATGGAGGGGGTAACAGTAATAAATTGTGATGTTTCAACTAATATCGTCAGATTTTCACGATTCTTTTTTTGTTAAACTCAACGAATTCGGTCTAGTTTTGGAAGGTATATCAAGAGTTTCAAGTTTCATTATGGAAGAGGGCGAATGGAGGGGGTAATAGAAATAAATCATAATGTTTCAACTATTCTCGCCTGATTTTCGAGATTTAAAAAAAAAATTGAATTATCAATTTCGTTTGGTAATTTCATACTTATGATAGGAATTCGCTATCGGTGGAGGGAGTTAATGTGTTTGTGTGTGTGTGTGTGTGTGTGTGTGTGTGGGGGGGGGGGGGGGGGTCTGAGAAGTCATATTTTTTTTCTCTTATTCCAACTCTAACCAAAATTAAAATTATATTCAATCCATTCATAGGGACGTCCCTGTAATGCATGCGTTACTTACCAATATGTTTATCTTCATAAATAAACTTGTGTGTAATAATTTTCAGCGTTTTTCGGTTTTCACGCATCTAGAAAAGTTACCCAACAAGGGGGGGGGGGGGGGGGAAAACAATTTTTAGTCGATTACAAAGGTTCATAGTAGAAAATAATGAACCAAAGTATTGAAATAAGTGCTTTGTAGCTGCGCGATATTTATTAATAAATTGAGAAGCTATTTGTGTTATCATCAATTTAAGGAAGACTTTTTTATCGGTATTTGAAAAAGTATTCATTTTAAGACAAATGGTCATTTAAAAAAATATTTTTGATGGAAATGCAATAAGACTAAATGGTGCAGAGAATTACAATAATTAAATATATTAATTACAGCGTTGACGTTTCGAACAGCCATAGATTGTATTTGAAATTGTGAAGCAGTGGAATAATAGTGCAAATAAAATTGTAGCTGCGTGGTGTGTGATTTTTGGTGTCCAGACTGCAAGCTGGTAGCGTGATATGTGGTTTTTTTGTGTTTAGGCTGCAGCCTGGACATGTGGTAGCATTTATTTCTGCTGTATTAATAAAATTTTGAAATTGTTTGTTGATTTAGTACATCATTTTGTACCGTGAATTTCGTTTTTGTACATTGTTGTTGTACCTTATGAGACTCAAGGCGAGGGAAGAGACCCTCATCTCCTAATACAAAACTCTCTCGAGGTTCGCTGGTATCCGCACTGGCACCCTGAGCCGCGAGAGGCGCGGGAGGGTGAGTGGGAGACGGCGCCCCCGCCGCCGAGCTCACCACCGCCGCCCCCTCCGTCTCCACCCCCGCCCGCCGTTCGCTACCCCTCCTGCCGTATCGCCACCCCCGCCTACCGTATCTCACCCCCATATTACCTCCCTCGCCCACCCCTAGCGCACGCGCACTGACCCTTCGCGTTTCCCGCGACACTCCAGGGGTTGAACGGGGTTTTTTGCTCCTACAGCTCCTAACCGACTTTCCCCAACCACTAAAAGGGCAACGTGGCGAATATTCTGAACATAAAAAATGATATCATTCCATTTATGATGTTGATATAAAGGAGAAGAAATTAAATCAAATAATAATTGAATTCCAACGCCAACGTTTACTTCTTTAACCGCGGTGTTTACGTTGAACAGTTACTTCTTTGCGCTGATTCCAAAAAAAAAAAAAAAAAAAAAAAGTTGGGAATGGCAAAGAGCTTTCTTGGGCCCATTTCATAAAACAACAAGTTGCAACCGTACAAGTTAACAAATACAGGTAGGTACTTGTAATGCACGGTAAACTAGAGCAAGTGTTTCACCAAACAAAGAGTACAAGTGTAGAAAAGTTGCACTTGTAGAAGCTAGGTTTACAAGTGTAGCAGAAAAGAAAAATGGCGTGTGAGAACTAACGAAATGAACAAGGTCAAGCGGGATACTGAAATTCAGGTATGTCAGGGAATCATAATGTAAAAACGGTTCTAAGTACACGATAGGATGATTATCGTACATGACTAAGTGTAATGATTGGAAGATTATACAAATTATAAACTGAAAAGTAGAAAAACCAGGTGTGCTAAAGACCACACGGGAGAAGTGTAAACTTCTATGACGATTTGGACATTACTTTCCACTCTGTTGGGATGTTGGGAAAGTAAAAGAGGACAGGCTCCGCCCCTGGACCCTCGGTAACTTTTCGCTTTGAGCCTTCGGCTAAAATGCTAAAACATGGAACATGCTTTCTTCCCGCTAATTCGTAAATGTAAATAAATTTAAAACTACGACATAAATGTTTTAAAACTCGAAATTAGAACAGAGTACCTAAGTAGGTAATTTTCTGCTATGGTGCGCGTCTAGAATTACTATGAGCAAGATCAACTTCTCAACCAAGTGACAAAAAAACAAGCGGTATTGTTTACTATATCCATTTATAACATAAATAAATATAAAACTACGACATGAAAGAACAAGTACGAAAGAAATGCGTGATAAATCGAGAGCTTTCCAACGAGTGGAGTACGATTTTTGTCCGGTGAAAAATAAAGAAGTTTCACTTCCCCAGCAATGGCGTGGTTGTCAAAACAGCGTGACGGAAGAAAACGTGACGGTAAAATTGTATTCACACCCCGCTAAATTTTTTGACTCGGTGCGCCTATAGAAGTTTACACTTCAAAAGTGTGAATTTGATTTCAACTTATTCTGATGGCTAGCCAAATAGGATTTTCCCCCCTTCCCCCTTAATCAATTCATCAAGTCATAATGCTGCTGGGTTAGGAATGTCATTTGTAACTTCGAAATGATCTTCAGACTTCACTTTGTTCTTCAATGATAGGGAGATCCTCAATACGCGATCTGGAATAATCGCACAGGGTCACGTAGCATTTGAATCATTCAAGTGTCTCGGATGACATCCTAAATCTCTCGTTAAACTCGAAAATACCCACGAAATAAGCGTTTATTCGTGACCGAAAAAATCGTTGGCGTCTTGTACGCTGAATGCTTCTTTCTTGTCTGTATCCTTCAGCAGAAGATGATTCCCACATATTAAACACCGAAAAATGGTCAACTCACAATGCTGGAAAATAACAAGTTTACAGGTGAATAGACGTAGGCTAAAAATCTGCCATTTTTAACAACTGTAAAATATTGACTTGTACAAAATGATGGGGGAACACTTGTAACTTGTCCAAATTCGCCTGTACACTTGTTACGAGTAATTTTCACTGTGAATAACAAGTCCACACTTGCACCTTTATGAAACGTTTGCACACTCATTTTTTTACAACTTGTACATAAAATCGACTTGTAACTTGACACTTGTTGCTTTATGAAATTGGCCCCTTGTATCCGTTACAAGAATGTATAGATCATTAAAATTTCACATAATCTTAAAATATGAACCAATCAATCTCAAAAATTATGATCGAAATGAGATGAAAACTGTAGAAATCATTTTTGATACGAAGAGTTGAGGTTTGCGCATGCGTAGCAGCTACTAATGATACGATGATGAAACTCATTTGGGGTAATCACAACGTCATTTCCCAACTACCCTTCGAGTAGTTTTCGGTAGTTTGGGAGAAATCGGCAATGCGATAACTGCGCTTGATGGATTTTACGTTGGTGCATGAGCTGTGGAAACCATCAATTGCTGCTGATGAAATTTATAGAGGGCCATCCTTAGTCTCACCAGCATATTCCCAGTAATTTTCATCTACATCGGATGGATATTGTAAAAGTTATGCGTGTTACGAGGATTTCACATTCGCGGATGTGCAGCAGCTTCTATAATGATACGATCGCGATGAAACTGACATTAGATGATGATGGTGACTGACACTTCAACTTTGAGTCAGATAGGACGACTAGACTTTAACGAAATAGTGTTTGACGGAATTTATGTTTGTACATGCGCAGAATGAAGTATTGATTTGGAGTATCGAAACTGATTGGGGACCATTTACTGCTTAAACCACAGCATCTATAAAAATATCATCAACATCGGATGAACACTGTGGAAGTTTTGTGTGCTGCAAGGATTGGCAAACACCTACACACATAGACAGACTCGGAACGAAAGTTGCTCATGGATATCTATCAGGGACTTAGGTAGCCCCCCCCCCCCCCACCACGTTTATTTATCCACCAGGGTGGGTTAGGGCAATAAGCCCTCTCTTCCACCAACCCTGGATACATTATTCAAAATTCCTCTTACAATCGTTTACAATAATATCACATAAATTCATAATTTGAAATAAAATACATTTAAAATTAATAATTCGAAAATAATTACAATCGTTACTTAAGTTATCAATTAAATACAATAACCTTTTTTTTTTAAATTAAACTGTCTTTCTTCTATCTACCATCTTACATTTGTCATTTTCCATCAATATCTAAATCTGTTCAAGAAATCATCCAATTCATCTGCAAATCAAATTTCATTCTTATACTTCTCCATCAGCTTAGTTTTCAACGCATTTTTAAAAGTTTCAGTTTTTTGTTCTAAATTAAATTGCTCTACATTCTCATTATAGAATTTTGTCCCCTGTACAACAAATGATCTGTTATAAATAGTAGTACGATGAGTTGGAATTTGCAATAATCTATTTTTATTTCTAGTATTTACACTCGACATCCAGGTAAATTCACTAAATAGATAGTGAGGTTTTCTAAACTTTAATATTTTAAAAACCATCACTGCCAGCTGCAATTTTTTCTTCTCGGCGATTTTGAGCCAGCCTAATTTTATATAATGCGGGGTTATGTGCTCATCCGGCTTAAGTCTCAAAACAAATCTGACAATCGCATTTTGTGCTTTTTGTAACCGATCAATATCTTGACCTTTGAGATCACATAACGCTACTGGAGCATAATCAAAAATTGGAAGCACTAATGATTCAGCTAATTGCTTTCTTACATGTGTTGGAAAATCTATTGCAGTCCTTCTCAATTGGTACAAACTCTTGAAAACAAAATTGCACATATTTGTTATTTGTGATGTCCAGGAGAGTGTATCTTCCACTACTATACCTAGATTCTTAAATGTATGTACATATTCTAGTTCACTGCCATCGTATGAAACTCTCTTAATACAATTTATATCAATTTTGGACAAGATTTTGCTATACCCTAAAACCATTACCTTAGTTTTAGACTCATTCACCTTCATACCATGATCTGAACCCAGAGAAACCAGTCAAGAAAATTGCTTTCCACCCCAATGGATTTTAAAATGGCTAACAAAATATCGTTTCTCAAAAGATCGAAAGCAGACGAGAAGTCGACCATAACCATTATGGTCAATTTTCGATCATCCATCCCCCTACGAATGTCATCTAACACTTTGATGAGTGCAGTTTCAGTACTATATCCAGCTCTGTACCCCGATTGAAAATCATCCAAGTGACCCTGTTTCTCTACATACAAACATAATTCACTGTAGACAATTTTGTCTAGGACTTTTCCTAATATACAAAGCAATGAAATGGCACGAAAATCGTTCACTGATTTCGGAGTTGCTACTTTTGGAATAGGTTTAATTAATGCTTCCTTCCAAACATCAGGGTAAACACCTGTACTTAGAGAAACATTATAAATGTGTGTTAAAATTGGCATAATGGTATCAGACAGCGTATGCAATAGTACTATTGGGATGCCGTCCGCTCCAACGGATTTTGATTTTATGGCGAACAAGCTTTTTTTAACTACGTCTTCTGTTAAAACAGGGATTCTGAATGAGTCACTAGGGGGCGGGGCGCTGGTATACTTTTTTAAAATTTCCGCTTTGGTAGGGTTTTCAGGTTTTTTGCAAAAATGGTTGTTAAGTTCATCCATCGACACACACAAAGAATCTTCCTTTGGCTCAGATTTACTAATTCCTAGATTACGAATTATTTTCCAAAAGTCTTTAGGTTGCTTATTTTCACTGAACATTTTATAATAATATTTTGCTTTTGCATTCCGTATCATTTGTTTCACTTTATTTCTTAGCTTTTTGTATTTATTTTGAGTCTCTGGACACTTAGTTTTAACGTATTGTTTATATAGTTTGTCACGATCTTTCATTATGTTTCGAATTTCTTCATCAATCCAGGGGGCTGGTTGATGTTTCGTTTTGATTATTATCCAGGGGCAATGTTTGTCAAATAATTGCAAAATGCAATGGGGAATAAATCCGAGAGAGAGAGAGAGAGAGAGAGAGAGAGAGAGAGGGAGAGAGCCATAAGTTCGAAAAATGTAGGAGTTGAGAGAGAGTTCGGCTTCATCCCCCTGTTGAGTTGGCCGTTTTTTGATAAAATACTCTTCAAATCTTGGGTTGAGTATGAGAGAGAGAGAGAGCATTCAGCAACTTTCTCTTTGAGGTGAGAGTGATTAATGAGAGAGAGAGAGAGAGAGAGAGAGAGAGAGAGAGAGAGATTGATGAGTTTACCTATTTAACCAACCAGGGAGGGATTAGGACCATATGGTCCTCTCTTCCATCCCCCCTGGAAACATAAACATATGTTCCTCGATACAATCGTTATGAATAAACAATAATAATTTGATAACAATAATACTTCACTTTATAAAAACATAAATGTTCCCTCACAAATCACATTACAAAAGAGTTACCAATATTGCAGTAGTTTTGTAAATTTACTACATTAGGAACATGAATTATTGTATGTTGCAAGTAATATTTTTTTGTATGCACTTTTGAACGAATTCACTGAGTTGCTTAAATCAAAAATCTCAACATTAGAGTTATACAAAGCAATTGATTGGAGCAAAAATGACCTACTAAACAAAATCGTTCTATGCTTAGGAATTTGCAGGGTACATCCGGCTTTACGAGTCCCTACCGTATGCACATTTGACATAACTTTGAAATTTCTATAAAGATATTCCGGCTGCCTGTATTTTAAAATCTTAAAAAGCATCGTTGCCATATTCAACTTCTTTCTCTCTGCCATTTTCAGCCACCCCAGTTTAGCCAATGATGGAGTCACGTGATCGTCTAATTTCAATCGGCAGACAAATCTAACGATACAATTGAAAGCCCTCTGCAACCTATCTGTCTGCTCGCTAGTCAGATCACAAAATGCCAAAGGGGCATATTCAAAAAATGGTATCAAAAGAGCCTGGACTAGCTGCGCCCTGACATGCTCAGGGAAGTCAAATGCGAGCCTACGTAATTGGTATAGTCCCTTGTACACTTTCTTACAAATTTCCGCAACTTGCGAGTTCCAGTTCATCGTACTTGTTACCAAGACACCTAGGTTCTTAAATTCGTGAACATTTTCCAGCACTGACTTACCAATCACTATCGGCTCCAGCTCACTCACGTTTATTCTGTCTAAAATTTTGCCATTTCCCATAAACATCACTTTACTTTTAAGAGCATTAATGGTCATCCCGTGAGAATTGCACCAGTCATCAAGGCGTGCTAAATCCCTATTAACTTTCTCGATCGAATTTTCTAGCTCAGATAGACTACACGACAAATATAGCTGAAGATCCTCAGCGTACATCATACAGTGGACATTCCTGAACACATCAGGCAACGAATTAGCAAAAATTACAAAGAGCAGACCAGATAATACCGATCCCTGCGGAATCCCCACTTTAACCTCACGCCAGGAAGAGAAAGTGCCATCCGGGGCCTTAGTACTTTGCAAGCGCTCCGACAAATAAGAATCAAACCAGGCTATCAACCTTCTGGATAGTCCATACGATCCTAGAATTGCCAGTAGTACGTCGTGCTGGATGAGATCGAAGGCGCGACTAAAATCCACCCCTACAAAAATAGTCACTTTTCGATCATCCATCGCTCGCCTGACCTCATCCAGCACTCCGATCAAAGCAGTTTCCGTACTGAAGTTTGCCCTGTAAGCTGATTGCCTATCATTTAACAGGTTATGCCTCATTACGTAATTATTCAGCTCGTAATACACCAGCTTATCAAACACTTTCCCTGGAGCGCACAACAGGTTAATAGCCCTGAAATCCCTAACAGTTTTCGGATCTGACACCTTCTTCAGGGGCAACACAATCGCTTTCCTCCATTGTGTCGGATAAAATCCGCTCTCCAAGCACTTGTTGTAAATGTGACATAAAACTGGCAC
Source organism: Adelphocoris suturalis (assembly GCA_030762985.1). Classification (NCBI taxonomy): domain Eukaryota; kingdom Metazoa; phylum Arthropoda; class Insecta; order Hemiptera; family Miridae; genus Adelphocoris; species Adelphocoris suturalis. The sequence continues at coordinate 11,197,578 of CM061041.1, read as the reverse complement.
CACCACATCCGCCAAAATATGCAAAATATCAATCCCCAAGTTATCTGAACCCACTGAAGTGGACTTCATCATAAACAAGCATTCCCGAACACTTTTTTCAGTCAGATTCTCCAAGATCATTTCCCTATTTTCAGGACGTAGGGACTCGTAATATTGAATCACCTCTGAGGCATCTACGACATGCTCGTCATTTACAAAATGATCATTGAGCTGATCCACCGGAATTGGCAGCAGTGAAGCGATACCGCGTTTGTCCTTACCAATCCCAAGTCCCCGGAAAATATTCCATAGGTCTTTAGAATTTCGGTTGGTATTAAACAAGGAATTAAAATAACGAGTTTTGGCATTTCGCAGGACCTGCTTTACCTGATTTCTGATCTTCTTATATCTCTTGCGATTTTCGAATGTTTTGGATTTCAAGTATATCTTGTATACTTTATCCCGAGCCTCCATTAATATCCTAATATCTTGTGAAATCCAGGGAGCAGGAAGGTGCTTAGGCTTTATCGATCGCAGCGGGCAGTGCTTGTTATATAGCTCCATCACTCTATTGTAGAACATACTAACTTTTTTATCAATATCTGACTCCATATACACTGCTTTCCAATCCAGGTCGAACGCTTCTTTAATAAATATTTCTTCATCAAACTTTCTCCTATCACGAACAACCTTAACTACGTCCGCGGCCTTAAACAATTGCAGCGAGGCAGTGCAAAAAATCAAATTATGCCTCGAAATACCTGGGACGCTACACTGTCCAAAGCTTGATATTGTATCCAACGCATTAACAATTATCAAATCAATAAATGAGCTAGAGGTATGCGTATGGAAAGTAGCATTCATTGGTAGTAGCTGAAAGTTATGATTATCTATTAGAGATTTTAGTTGCCGCTTATAAGTCGAGTCGCTAGCCATATCGGCATTAAAATCACCTATCATCATTACATTATTATAGTTTGCCAAAATGTCGCTAGCCACGTTAAAAACCTCCTGAATTTTCCCGATTTTTGGTGGACGATATACTACTCCAATCGCTAGTTTATTGTAATTACATTCCACCTCTGGGAAAATGTACTCCGGACTTTTCGAATAACTAGCAGGTGACCGTGCCAACACTCTAAATTTCAGGGTATTTTTCACCAAAAAAGCAACACCACCCCTCGCTTTCCCAATCCGGTCATTGCGTACCCATACATAATTAGTAAAATTAACTGACTGATCACTTATCTCAGGCTTCAAAAAAGTTTCAGATAACCCAATAATATCAAAGTAACCGACAATCTCTCTAAGCTCATCAACGTGTGCAACCACAGATTCAACATTTAAATGAGCGACTTTTAGCTGTTTCGAAAAGGGCATGAGCTGCCCATTCAGGTAGGAGCTAGCTGACATAGATCAATTTAAAAAGCATTTTATATCCACTTACCACGTACTTAGATGAAAAGAGATCAATTCTATAATTTATGTCGCTCAGCGCCCTTCTAATTTCATTAATGAACCAAATTAAGATATAATACTCACAACAAATTCGTAAACAAAAATAATATACTTCGCCTCTTTTTCGACTAACCAAAAAAACACTATAGTTATGTATCTTACTTCTACTGCAAAAAAACGTAAGTTCAACGTTCCGAATTAGATAATATGAATGTGAAAAAAAATTTTCTTTTTGAGATATCCAGGTCACGAAAACACGGCGCACCGAACCATCAGCCATCGCGGTCCGAACTATCCAGAGCCATTGGGGGGACCCACGGAAGGCTGTCCGTTTTTTGACAGGATCCCTGGTAGATCCCAGGGATCAATCTCTCCTAGAGAGAGAGAGAGAGAGAGAGAGAGAGAGAGAGAGAGAGAGAGAGAGAGAGAGAGAGAGAGAGAGAGAGAGAGAGAGAGAGAGAGAGAGAGAGAGAGAGAGAGAGAGAGAGAGAGAGAGAGAGAGAGAGAGAGAGAGAGAGAGAGAGAGAGAGAGAGAGAGAGAGAGAGAGAGAGAGAGAGAGAGAGAGAGAGTGAGAGAGAGAGAGAGAGAGAGAGAAGAGAGAGAGAGAGAGAGAGAGAGAGAGAGAGAGAGAGAGAGAGAGAGAGAGAGAGAGAGAGAGAGAGAGAGAGAGAGAGAGAGAGAGAGAGAGAGAGAGAGAGAGAGAGAGAGAGAGAGAGAGAGAGAGAGAGAGAGAGAGAGAGAGAGAGAGAGAGAGAGAGAGAGAGAGAGAGAGAGAGGAGAGAGAGAGAGAGAGAGAGGAGAGAGAGAGAGAGAGAGAGAGAGAGAGGAGAGAGAGAGAGAGAGAGAGAGAGAGAGAGAGAGAGAGAGAGAGAGAGAGGAGAGAGAGAGAGAGAGAGAGAGAGAGAGAGAGAGAGAGAGAGAGAGAGAGAGAGAGAGAGAGAGAGAGAGAGAGAGAGAGAGAGAGAGAGAGAGAGAGAGAGAGAGAGAGAGAGAGAGAGAGAGAGAGAGAGAGAGAGAGGAGAGAGAGAGAGAGAGAGAGAGAGAGAGAGAGAGAGAGAGAGAGAGGAGAGAGAGAGAGAGAGAGAGAGAGAGAGAGAGAGAGAGAGAGAGAGAGAGAGAGAGAGAGAGAGAGAGAGAGAGAGAGAGAGAGAGAGAGAGAGAGAGAGAGAGAGAGAGAGAGAGAGAGAGAGAGAGAGAGAGAGAGAGAGAGAGAGAGAGAGGAGAGAGAGAGAGAGAGAGAGAGAGAGAGAGAGAGAGAGAGAGAGAGAGAGAGAGAGAGAGAGAGAGAGAGAGAGAGAGAGAGAGAGAGAGAGAGACCAGGGAGAGATTAGGAGAGAGAGAGAGAGAGAGAGAGAGAGAGAGAGAGAGAGAGAGAGAGAGAGAGAGAGAGAGAGAGAGAGAGAGAGAGAGAGAGAGAGAGAGAGAGAGAGAGAGAGAGAGAGAAGAGAGAGAGAGAGAGAGAGACCAACCAGGGAGAGATTAGGACCGTGTGGTCCTCTCTTCCATCTCCCCTGGATACAAAATGTATACATTCCACGTACAATCGAAAATATTATAATACAGACAAATTTACTATTACTAATTCAATACTTCATTTATATCATATACTTGAATTTAATACATCATATTATATACAGTTCAAAATTCATAAATTAAATTAAAATACACTTTCACAAAATTAGAACAAAAATAAAATAGAAAAATATCATAGATATTTCATTAACTTTTCCTAGAAGAGTATCTTTAATCTTTCGCATAACCTTCCAACAAAAAACTTTTATAAGAATTACGGAAACTAATTACATTTTTACTTAAATCAAAAAACTCAGGATTTGCGTTATATAACTTCACTGATTGGTTAAAGAAGGAATTACTGAAAAACATCGTATTATGCTTGGGAATTTGTGAGGTTACAGAGGCATTACGAAGGGGTACCGAATGGACAGAAGAGAGGAAGCTATATTGGTTGTACAAATAAAGAGGCTTTTTGAATTTGAGTATTTTAAATAACATCACTGCTATTGCTAACCTACACCTTTCGGCCACCTTCAGTCACTCCAGCTCTATAAATGATGGTGTAACATGTGCATCAAGCTTTAACCGACAGACAAAGCGGATGATGCAGTTTAATGCTTTTTGCAATTTTCCCATTTGCCCGGTGTTAATGTCACAGTAAGCTAGCAAGGCGTAATCGAAATTTGGAATGAGGAGCGATTGGGCCAATTGTACCCTAATATGTTTGGGAAAATCGAATGCTAGTCTACGCAATTGGTATAAACTTCTATAAACTTTTTTACAAATTTCGTCCACATGTTTATCCCAATTCAACGTCTCAGTGACAATGACTCCCAGGTTTTTAAATTCCCTAACTTGTTCCAACTCACAGTCCCCAATAACGATAGGCTCGGTATTGGTAATTTCAATACAAGAAAGAACTGTAGCGCTACCTATAAGCATTCCTTTGCTTTTAGTGGCATTTATGGACATCCAGTGTCCTTTACACCATTCAAAAACACGCGTGAGGTCGCTATTTACTTTTTTTATGTGTCCATCAATCTCATTAGGGTTGCATGAAAGAAATAGTTGCAAATCATCCGCATACATCATGCAACTGCAGTGCTGAAGTACGAGAGGGAGAGAATTAGTGAATATAACAAACAGCAATCCTGACAAAACAGAACCCTGTGGGATCCCCTCTGTAACAGTACGACATGACGAGAGTGAGCCATTTGGGTCACGAGTACTCTGTAAACGGTCTGTTAAGTAAGAGTGAAACAGTGCCACTAACTGTTGAGACAACCCAAAAGATTTAAGGACCGAAAGAAGGATATCACGTTTCACAAGATCGAACGCCCGACTAAAATCAACTCCAACGAAAATGGTTACTTTACGGTTGTCCATAGCACCTCTTACGTCGTCCAGGACTCTAATCAGAGCAGTTTCCGCACTATGATTCTCCTTATACGCTGATTGCCTATCAATGATTAAATTATACTTAGTAACATAGTTAGATAACTCTAGGTACAGGATTTTATCGAAAACTTTGCACGGGGCGCAAAGCAAATTTATGGCCCTAAATTCATCCACCGTTCTCGGATTTTTTACTTTTCCTAAAGGCAAGACTATTGCTTGTTTCCATACACGTGGGTAGTAACTCGCACGCAAACAAGCGTTATAAATATGGCATAAAACGGGCGAGATTACCTCTACCAAGATGTGCAATATATCGATCGCCAAACCATCAGATCCTAGAGAATTAGATTTAACCATAAATAGACACTCGCGGACCCTTGCTTCAGTTACCTCCCTCAACACCAATTCATCGCGGTCAATTCGGACAGTGTCGTATTTCTGAATGGCAGTAGATGTAACACAATCACGCCCAACTCGGACAAAATAGTCATTTAATTGATCCACCGTTATTGGGAGGGTCGACATACTCTTGGTGTTCTCTCCAATTCCAAGACCCCTGACAATGTTCCATAAATCCTTGGAATTTTTAAAAGTGTGGAACAGAGAGTTAAAATACCGCGTCTTGGCATTACGGAGAACCTGTTTTACCTGATTCCTCAACTTTTTATATAATTTGTGGTTCACGTCTGTTTTAGAATGTTGGTAGGCTTTATATGCTTTGTTTCGAACTTCCATGATCCGCCTAATATCATCCGAAATCCAAGCAGCGGGCAAGTGCTTGGGCTTAATCTTTCGCAAGGGACAATGTTTATTATACAACTCAGTCACAAATTTATTAAATAGACGCACTTTCTCATCAATGTCGGGTTCGGAAAATATTATTCCCCACTCAAGTTCCGTAGCCTCCCGAATAAAAAGTTCCTCTATGAACTTCCGTTAATCTCGAATCATCTTCAGTGGTTCTCTATACTTAGGTGAAGTAAATGATAATACACAAAACACTAAATCATGCCTAGAAATACCAGGGACATCGCACTGACCAACCTTGGGCACCATGTTAATATTATTAACTAATATTAGATCGATAAAAGAACTTGACGAAGGGGTATAGAAGGTGGCATTCAATGGTAATAGTTGAAAATTACAATTCTCATATAGAGATTGGAGTTGCTTTTTATAGAAGGACTCGCTATTCATGTCCGAGTTGAAATCTCCCAGAACTATAACATTGTTATGGTATGCCAGAATATTGCTTAAAAGATCAAAGACTTTATGAATTTTCCCAATTTTTGGCGGTCGATAAACGACACCGAGTACCAATTTTTCACCCTGGCCCTCCAATTCTAGAAAGATATATTCGGGACTCCGCGAGTATAGAGACGGTGAGCGTGCTAACTCCTTGAATCTTAACTTTTCATTGACCGGAAACGCCACACCACCCCTACCTTTCCCTGTTCGGTCATTCCTAACCCAAACGTAATTATCAAATTTCACCGAAGCATCACTAATATCAGGCTTTAAAAACGTTTCTGAAAAAGCCAAAATATCAAAAAGTGGGACGATTTCTCTAAGCTCGTCGGCATGGGCTACAACGGATTCCACATTCAAATGAGCTACTTTTAGACTTTTATTATTGTAGGGCTCAAGTTGCCCTGACAAAAACATACTAGGTGTCATAGATAGGACAAAAAAAAAAAAAAAAAATAATAATAATAAAAAAATAAATAAAATGGAACCAAAAAACTCCTAGTTGCAAAAAGAAAAAGCCCACAGGATTTGCCAATTATTATTGAAAGTATCCAGTCCCTAACCACTAATGTTAAATCCTGTAAATTCCTCAAAATATCTATAATTCGATGATAATTGTACATGTAATAAATCCTACTGTTACTTAATATAATCATGAGAGTTTCTGTGAAAGATGAAAACCAAGAAGAAAATTTTCCAAAATAATAAAAATTACCAAACAGATCCATAAGGGGTAGCCAAGTAGAGTGCAGGAAGCTCGAAGAGTGCACCGTTAAATTGCCGGGGCGGGTGGCTGGCCGTTTTTTGATAAAATATTCGACAGATCATCTACATTCCTTATTTCAAAGATTTTTGAGTTTTCATATTTGCGTATCATCACGCGACCATTCCGAATCCAAACAAATTTGAAGTGATGGTCCCTCTTAAAAGCCTTAGCTTTTTTTAAAAGTTGGCGCTTAGAATACGTCAAGCTATGATTTACGTAAACTCGATAGTTGTCACCTTGAGTAGCGATTCCGATATCGTGAGTCGAGAGATTATTTTTCGTTCTGGCGGCAGCAACAAACGCATCTTTATCTAAGCGGCGAGTGAACGACAGCGAGATAACACCTGGAAGATTGGACTTCTGAGGAGTTGGTCGTCTGAAGCAGTTGTCAACCATTGAATCGATTATCTCGAAATTGACCGCTCTCCCTATCGCCTTGATAATGTTCATTACCGACTCCCCAGTTTCGTTCGGGACACCGGCTATTTCAATGTTTTTCGCGAGTGCGCCTTGCTCTTCTTCCGAAAATCGCGTCTGTAGTTCCTTAACCCTTTTTTCCAGTTCCTTATTTCGACCTGTGAGATACTCATTCTGTTCGCAAAGTGACATCAATTCAGTGTGCAGGCCAGAAATTGCTGTGGTATTTTCCTCAATCAAACCTGAGTAAGTATTGAGATGCTCCTTTATGTCATTCATTTCTTCGGAATTCTTTCTGTTGGCAATTGTTACCTCCTTCCTGAAGCGAGGAGTATTTCCTTCAAACTAGCTTCCTCCTCCTTTACCTCCTCTTCCTCACAATCGATTTCTTCAGCCGGCTGAACGATCTCATCATCATAAGCCTCAGCTCTAATCGATAATCTTTTAACCTTCATGCAACCTTGACATGAAAATGGCGCTTTAGATTCCTTATAAAATTGGAAATCTTCCTTTGACACCTTAGCGCAATCCAAATGGAAAACTCCTTTGCAGGGGCCACATTTCACTCTGTGAGCATTATATGCAAAACCCTTATCACAAGAGGAACACTTTGAGGACATTTTTTCTTCTAATTGAGCTAATAAAGCGGGAGCGAACTAACACTGTGCAAACACTTCAATTGCGCGAGGCAGACTGAGAGAGAGAGAGAGAGAGAGAGAGAGAGAGAGAGAGAGAGAGAGAGAGAGAGAGAGAGAGAGAGAGAGAGAGAGAGAGAGAGAGAGAGAGAGAGAGAGAGAGAGAGAGAGATTGATTGATTGATTGATTGCGTTTATTTATCTGTACAAAATAAGACGGTGGTCCTCTCTGCCTTTCATACAGAAAATGTGTTTAAATTGACAAACAATACAAAATTATAATCAGACTTCAATATTAAAACAAATTATAATGAACAACAAAATGAGCATATATTTTCTTCACTGGCTAAATTATATAGTTTGTAGTGGTTTCGTAGGTGTCATCCATTATTTATACCAATTACAGGATAAATATTGCATAAGTAGATTAGATTATACATTTATATAGATTATACATTAGGTAGATTATAAATTTTCAATATCAGTGTTATATACAGTTAATAATTGATTTTTGAACTTCTGCTTAAACATATTTAAAGACAAACCGCTATTAAATAATTCCATATATTCATTGTGGATTTGAACCGCATGGATTCTAAAGGATTGGGAGTAAATTACTGTCCTATGATTCGGTACTACTAACATCTTGGTGGCTACTCGGGTATTTCTTTCATGTATATCAGACATGTACTTAAATTCATTAAATAAATAATCTGGCGCCTTATTTTTCAGTATTTTGAAGAGTTCCCATTCTAAATTTTCTCCATTCTTTTATCTTTAACCAACCGAGTTTCTTATAATAAGGAGTGACGTGTTCAAATTTTGATATTTTGATTGCAAATCTTAAACAGGCATTTTGCGCCACTTGTAATTTTTTATACATTTCACCAGTCATATCCATATATGAAATTGAACAATAGTCTAAGATTGGGAACAGTAGGGTTTGTACTTATTTTAATTTTACATCCTGTGGCAAGTGGAAAGCAAGCCTTCTGAGTTGGTAAAGGGATCCATTAATTCTGTTGCACGTTTTGTTACATGTTCACTCCATGATAATTTACAATCTACTACAACACCCAAATTTTTCACACTTTTTTCGAAAGACAACAAACATCCATTTACATCTACCATTTGCAGGCTAGAAAAATCCAGTCGTTCCATCAGACGCGAATAGCCCAAAACAATTGCTTTACTTTTCAACGGATTAATCTTCAAACCATGCCTAACACACCACTCATTTACTCTCATAATGTCACTATTCATTTTGTAAATAGCATCATTAAAATTTTCTAAATCAGTTTCAATGTAGATTTGTAGATCATCCGCATATAGCATATATTTACAATACTGGATACCATCTGAAATTCTGTTTATAAATAAAACAAAAATTAGAGCAGAAAGCACTGATCCTTGAGGGATTCCGACCGCTACTCTGGACCAATCCGACTCACTCCCTTCAGTTGTTCTGATCATTTGCCATCTATTGTCTAGCAGAGATGCGAACCAGGAAACCAAATCCTTTGAAAACCCTACTGCTCCCAAAATTGCCAGCAATATATCATGACTTAAAGAATCAAAAGCTCTTGCAAAATCAATTAAGCATAATATTGTAACCTTCTTCTTATCCATTGCACAACGAACATTATCTAGTACTCCTATCAGAGCTGTTTCAGTGCTGTTGTCACTTCTGAACCCTACCTGATAGTTATTCAGTATTGCGTTGTCAGTAACGAAATTATTTATCACTTCATATACACATCTATCTAACATTTTCCCCATCACACATAGAATATTAATGCCACGAAAATCATTATATTTAGCAGGACTATCCACTTTATTCAATGGTAGTACCACTGATTTTTTCCATTGTGTCGGATAAATGAATTTATTCAAAGAGAAAGTGAAAATGTGACTTAAAACAGGGCATATTACATCAGCAATAATTTTAAGAAATAGAACAGGAACTCCATCATGGCCAACTGCACCTGAGCTTATGTTAAATAAGCTTTTTCTAACCATCTCATCATCAATTTTATCTATTTTACAATAATTTTTACATAATCGAGCTAAATTGTCATAATATGCTATCACACTGCTATGGTCATCTACTGCTTGCTCACCACAAAAATGCCGATTCAACTCATTTAAATTCAAAGAAATAGGTATATGAACAGCATTACTCTTCCCTAATCCTTGCATTTTTAAAATTTTCCAAAATTTATCTGGCTTCATTTTTACTCCAAAAAGATCACGATAGTATTTATTTTTTGCGTTCCTAATTTTCTGTTTTACTTTATTCCTCAATTTGTCTATCGTTATGTAACTTAGATTTAGTCCATCTTTTATACGCTTTATTTCGTAATTTCATTAAATCTTTAATTTCTATACCTATCCATGGGGCTGGCGGGCGTTTTACTTTTATTTTTCTTAGCGGCATGTATTTATTCAACAAATCAATAATTTTATTCATAAGTATTTCGACTTTCATATCAACTTCAGTTCCCTCATAAACCTCATCCCATTTTACTAATTTAGCTTCTTCCACTAATTTATCCTTGTCTATATTTTTTGCTATACGTATCATTCTACTAATAAGTTTAAATTTATTCTCTTTATAATTCATTGTAATTATACTAATTGTTCATACTAATAAGTTTAAATAGCCTGCCCAGGAGACCAAAGGTTGATGGATAGAGAGGAAGCACGGAGAAACGGGATACTACTTCCTGCTTCGTGTGCCATAAATGGGAGCACCTCAGACCAAACTGTACAGCTGCACCAATTTTATTAGTGAAAATATGGTCAATTAGCAGGGCAGTGACCGGGAAGGCTGAAAAGTGGGTAGCATTTAGTGGAACTATGTTGAAATTATATGTATCCAACAAGTTATTAAAATATTCAGTACCAAATGAATTGTCAAAAAGATTTATATTCCAGTCACCAACTACTGTGATAAATTCATAATCACTAATAACCTTCGCAATCTCTGTAAAAACACTATTTATATTAGTTGCTTTAGGTGGACTGTAGACTATTCCGACCAGTACCTTAGAACTATTATGACCCACTTCAATAAAGATGAATTCGGGCGAATTGGTGTAATTATTCTGTGATGTAAAAACTACTCTATAGTGCAAGATATCCTTTATATACATAGCCACACCACCCCTGCCTTTATTTTGACGATCAACTCTTACAAGGTTTATAGCCTTTAAGATCAACTGAACTTGAATTTATAGCAGGCTTCAAAAAAGCTTCAGAAACACCAATAATATGGGCTCCATTGTTATAAAAAATCAACTGAAATGTTAATTCTCCCAATGTGCTAATAATGACTCCGCATTAACATGAGCGACATTTAATTTTCCTCTCTCAAATGAAAAATATTGCCTTAATTCTGAATTTATCGAACACATTTAATATTATTACTAAATTTACTGTTTCTTTGTAATTCTTATAATACATAGCTATTAAATTTATTGAACACATTTTATCGTTATTATATAGAAAAGAATCAGTTCGCTTTTTAAAAATTAAATGAACACATAAAATATAATCAATTATTATGATATTATTGTTATAACAATTTAATCGGAGATCGCTCATGTAGCTTGCCGTAGGTTTTCCAGTGACTTGATTTGTAGTCTGTCAGAGTTCTCAGTTAATTTAACGAAAATTCTTCCATTACGCACCCAGACGAACTTCAGCTTGTTCATTCTCTTGGCCTCCTTACAAGCATTAAGTAATTTACGATTTTCGTAGGTAAGGCATCCATTCACGTAAATACGAGATTCATCACCAAGCAAAAAACCCAAATGACGATTGTTTAAATCTTTCTTTTTCCACGCGGCGTAATAAAAAGCCTTTTTCTCAAGTTTTCTAACAAATGAAACAACGATTATCCCAGGATCTCTGCTGTTGTTTCGCGGCTTGATTCTATAACAGTCATCAATCATTACCTCATTGATAGGATAATCCACGGCGTCTCCAACTTTCTTCAAGACATCAACGATGTTTTTGTCTTGTACATAGGGGCACCCACTAATCTCGATAATGTTTTCAAGTTCCCGTTGTTGCATATTGTTAATCGTTTCATTCAACTCGGCTATCTTCTTATCAGTTCCCGACCTCCACTCGTTGAAATCACCGACCTTTGAATGAAGCTCCGACAGCGACACGCCAATACTAGAAATTTGTTTATTGATATCCTCAATATCATCAGAATATTTCTGAAGCTGAATTTTTACTTCATTAATCTCAGCTGACTGCCTCTCGATATCAACTGCGACACTCCTATTTGAACGTTGAACGTGTCCCTTTATCTCTTCAATTGCTTGTAATAGAACAGAATACTTATCTGCGTCTGAGCTGGCTTCCATGAGACGAGATCTGCGTTTCTCCTTCAAGCATGTATCGCACTGATAGGCCTTCTTTTCTTGAATAAAAAACAAATGTTCTTCCTTATTAAGATTTACACACTTTATATGCGCGACGAAAGCACATGTACAGGTAACTCTGTACGCATTGTGAGCGAAACCACTACCACAAACACTGCACTTGGACATGATAAAACAGAGCGAATGAACAAACACGTCTGCTCGCGACAAAGGTTGAAGACTGACTGACAAAAGAGAGAGAGAGAGAGAGAGAGAGAGAGAGAGAGAGAGAGAGAGAGAGAGAGAGAGAGAGAGAGAGAGAGAGAGAGAGAGAGAGAGAGAGAGAGAGAGAGAGAGAGAGAGAGAGAGAGAGGGAGAGAGAGAGAGAGAGATATTGATATTGAGTTTATTTAAAGACCAGGATACAATTAGGGCTATAGAGCCCTCTCTTACTTTGTCCCTGGAAGAGACACTATAACTAACATCCTCAAAGCAGATATAACAGTCTTGAACATATTTTGCAAGAATAGGCAAGAAACACATACAGTATAATTCTCACTGTGAGCATACTAAACCAAAAAAAGAAAACAAAAAAAGAAAAAACAAATATAGACATTAAATAAAACAGAAGAAAACCTACATTATAATAACGTGATATCCTTAAAAAATATAAATAACTAAACATTTATCC